>DWLS01001791.1:0-20250 GCA_018246255.1 Pachliopta kotzebuea
TTGCTCCACATTATTTGAAAGAACGCTTTAAGTTTACATACCTCATGACCACACCTTGCGTTCTGGTACAAACTTCTTTTTTTTCATTCCTCCACACACTTCTTCTTTCTACTCAATAACTTTCACTATGTACGCTGTGAAGCTATGGAACTCCTTACCTCCCTCTATTTGATGTAGTGAAAGTATTGAATCGTTTAAAAAACTTGTCAAAGATCATTATCTGCAGCTATAATTTGGCTATAAAATGATCAACATTCTCATGAAGCTATTATGTTTATATATTATTCACATAGTAAATTAGCTGACATATTGTATTATTTTATTCTATGTTTATTATTATTTCTGTTGTTATTATTTATTTTATAATTTCTTTTCACTGTTCGTGTGCACCCTACCGACTTGGTCTACTTGCTAAATTTCTACCCAAAGGTAGTCTGACAGAGATCGCTGGTTAGCAATAAGACCGTTTTTGTGAAAATCCTGATGTACTTTCTTTTTTTTTTGTAACTCTATGATAGTGCACAATAAAGTATATTTGTTTATATGTAAATGAATAAATATTTGTGAATATATATTCCAATTTCACTGATAATATTTACATGCTTTAATACTAATGCTCTTTTAATACCTACTAATACAAAATTATTATAGTTATATTTACTTGTTCTTATTTCTATTATTTACGGTATGTATATATCTTTAGATATTTCAGCATTTTATGTATTACTGATTTATTTTATATGAATTCGTGTAAAGTATCTGTATCTGTTCTTAATCTTGATTCTTAATCAATTTCATATCGTAATTTCCTATAAATGGGACACACTCAGCAAGAGAGGAATTGTTTCCTCCGCAGCGTTATCACATATACAATATGAGTTCTCTCGTCATTTGAAATTGTTCAAGTATTAGCAGAATTCGCTGTGCCCTGTGAAAATATGGATTAGCTGCCCAATGGGATGGACCTTTCTTATTTAGCTATACTACTGCGTTACAGTTTTGTTATGGACGCGGTTGTACTCTCGTTATATCGAGTAGTGCATCTCGGAATAACTCTCAAAGAAAACGCTTAATATACGATGCTGATCATTATTCATATATTACTATTATTATATTTTAGCTGTATTGTAAATATTTTATGTGGAGATTATTTTTTTCAGCGTTAACCCTAATTTGAGGAGACACGTATTCTGCGAAGGGCTCCGCAACGGTGGTTATGAAGATTGGAGGTTCTTGTATCAGCGGCGAATAAACTCCAACAACCAGGCCGATGAGGTGGCCATGCTCAGAGCATTGGGATGCACGAGCAACGAGAGGGCGATACAGGAGTATGTATTTTGGAAACATCACTATGTTTTTTTAATGCATTCATTAATCAGTATCAATTTTAACACATTCACTGCCGACCACTTGGATCCGAGCGAGCGGCCGGTTCATTTTCTAGCAGTCAGTAAGCCACCAGTGTTTAAAGCGATTGTACGTTTTTTACGACCTCACTCTGACACTATAGTTAACTTACTTATTAAAATAATAGTAATAACCATGTACATTCATCTATATTAATATTCCTATAAACTTAATCAAAATTTCCTTCAAAAAAATTGCGTCTCAGGTATCGCTTTCCATTACTTCGAAGGCAGTGAATGTGTTAATCGTTAATTATTATCGTTATAACTACTGAACTGTTACTGCTTCTAAATTTTTAATTAATTTAGTGGAAATTTTAAAGAACGATCTTAAGTTTACTTCAAATAAATTCAAATACGAACATCCGCCTGCTTCCTTTGTGTTCTGTATTTGATATTCAATTAAAAAAAAATTCCAACTTGTTATGTACTATTGGAGAGAGTAAGAAAACGGTTATGTTTTTAAGATAACCTGCAAACCAAGTTCATTGACTTTTTTTTAATTTAAAACTGAAAAAAATCCCTAAAAAATTATCGGTTTTTCATCACAACTTAATAAATTTGGACCGATAATTATTGTTTTCATATTGATTAATAACTATTTATGTATATATGTACTTTTGTCTATAATTTTGAAATAATGATGATGACATACGTATTTAATAATGTATTTTCACAAATTTATTAATATTTTTCTTCATATTTTTGTCTACAATTGCAAGTTATTTAATTTTGAGCCAAATATACATAGGTACTAATAACTAGTGTTTAATCGTTTTTATAAAAAAAAAAAGAAAAATGATGATCAAATTAATACATGTTTAAAACGTCACTATAATACTGATTTTTTACCAATTTTTAAAAAAAAATGAAAACCGTGATGATTAAAAAATTGTTAATTTTTGAATAATGCATGCGGGGGTTAAAATTATCGCAAATTATCACTTCCGTCACCTTCTAATGGGAATACGTCGAAATACCAATAACTCTAAATCTACATTGGGTTAATAATCCTTATTTAAACGACAATGTCTGTCCGTCTGTGCGTCAACAATTTTCAATCTCGAGAACTACAAGGGGTAGGAGCTGGTGCAGAAATTTGTCATACAGACAGATCTCGCTTAGATAAGATCAGAGCCGTTGGAATTTTGTTGGTATGTGGCCGGGTTCCCGAGTTGTGGTTGCACAAAGTTTCAGAATTTAATATGGGCCACTTGTTAACTTTATGTTATATTATATGGTGTTAAGAGAGAAAAGTCCGTGAAGACTGTCCCTCATATTTGTAATTCTTCTTTTCAGGTACTTAGACATGGTCCTCAGCGACGACGTCAAGGCCCAGGACAGAGTGAATGCCTTCACATTCCTGTACATGGGTGACCCCAACAACGCTAACATCACCTTACAGTTCCTTAAGATAAGGATCGATGATATAAGAAAGGCGTAAGTATACTTTAATTGGTTAAAAAGTACATCACTTTCTTTGAACATCGTAGTAAATAAAATAAGAGATTTATTTATAAGGCATATAATATGTGAAGTTTGAAGTTTGTCCGGGCGATAGCACTATTTTGTTTTTACTCCCCCACTAAAAATTTGGATTGTGGTCTTTTTATGCTACAACATTACCTATGTGGGTTCCTTTCCCACATTTCTATTTATAAACTATGAGCTTTTTCTATGATTTACTATTATAACTATCGTAAACATTTACTTTATTTCATCTCATTTCTGTAAAAAATATTTGTTTTCTCCTATAATTATTTAGCTTTTTGTAACAATTTGTGTTATAACGTGATCATATTTTAACAGTAGTGTTAATATTATTATTTTTTGATTTTACTTTTGCAGTGTCGTTTTACCAACATGGTTTGACAGCGTGCTTACGAATTTAGCTAGTTATTTGGATGAGGAGGGTCTTCAAGACGTAAGTGGAAAATTATTATCAAATTTGAATTTCATGAAAAAGACCTAACAATTTTTTTTTAATATGTAATTAATTTATATACACACACGGAGATCTACTATTAGTACAGAATTAAAAGTAAGTTATCTCCATTTTTCAGATGGAGGCCTGGCTGAGGGCTAACCAGTCGACAATACCAGAATTTCAGACCGGTCTGAATGCCATATCTTCAGCACGAGCGAACATGCAATGGGGAACAGATAGGGCCGATATGATACTGAGAGCGGCCAAGGGATCCGCCACCATGGCCGTACCAACCGTCATGCTTTTACTAACCACGGCAATAGCATTAATGTTAAGATAGTTTTATTAATTAATAACAACCGATATTAATACTTTATATTTGATTAAACAATAGGAGAAGCTGTGTGACTTAATAAATTTAAACTATTGACTAGTACGTATGAGTATGATTGTACAGCATTGTAGTTAGTATAATATAAATGCTGCACCTTTACTTGGTCACAATTTATTACAAGGCGGATTAAAAAAACATTCTCTATATATATACTATTCTAAATTAATATGGTCATTAATCCAATCGTTTCGTCGATTAGTATCCTCAACCATTAAATAGTATCCATATTAATATTCAAATAACAGATTCGTCGTAAGAATTTTATTTAATAAAAAAAACCAATACTTGCTTTTTCATTAAATGTGTATACAGTACTGCTTATTATTAATGTAAATAGTCATACTATTTATTTCATTATTACTTCAATATATTGATTTTTTAATATTGTATTTACAATAAATTAATTTAAGTTATAATTTAGTTTTTTTTAGCACTTAAGTAACTACCTAACTCTTTTGAAATTTTCACTATTTAGTCACCTTAAAATTTTAAGAAAGTTAGTTAAAAAAAAACATAAAACCTAAGTCGCAGAAAGTTTCTAGAAATTCGAATCCGGGTAAATACGGATTTCGTGCTTGCTGCCTAATAATATGCAAATGTTACTTACATCGTTGTGATCATTGAAAATGGATCGAACATTTTGAAAATGTTCACTTGACACATTACTGTGCGTTTATCAACTGATCTATGATAAGACGTAACACTCGAGATGTCTCTTATCAAATTCAACTGTGATGCGGATGACTCGTTGGTAGTTTGCACAATATATTGTCGAAGCCAACAAGTGAGGTACGTTTGATCATTTCTGTTATAACTTTGTTATAATTTAACGATTTATAATTAAAAATTAATATGAACCTGATTTCAAATTATTTAAACATTATATAAATACGTACATAACTTTAAACATGTTTTACCGATTTAGTATTTTGCTTATTTCTGCAGCAAATCCACTGCGGAATTCCTTATAAGTGCTGAGGGTTTTTTCATTTAAAGGGAAGCAGAAAATATCGTTGTATTTAGTAATAGTTGTCTATTTGTTTATTCTGTAATTTTAAAGAATTCATATCAGTCAAAAGTTTTAGAGTTACAATCAGGTAAAATAAATATTTTATAACAGATTAGCATATGACTGATATAACTGATTTCTTCAACTGCTTATTCAGTAAAGTATTGGTAATTGCTAGTTATAATTATTAAGGTAACATATAATTTAAAAAAAATGACTAATCAGATATTGTACAAATAAACACTAAAGATAAAATAAGACAGCTTTGTTATGAACATACAATTAAGTTGACTAATCTAAATCTCTTTGTTTTATTACAAGAAATAGCTCATTAAATACTTTAGTTTAAGCGAAAACATAAGAACCATGTCTAATTGTTTCAGCAATGCTTCGACACACACTAAAGTTGGTCATACTGACCATAATATTGGACAGTGTTCTTGGTGACACAAACTATAGATTAAATACTACAATAATACCATCAGCATATTCCATTTCCATTACACCATATTTTAATACAAACGACAATAAAGCATTCACTTTCGATGGAGAAGTGAATATAAAATTTACTACTACTGTTACCACAAATCAAATCAAATTGCATTCTGAAGATTTGATATTTAGCCCTGAAAATATCACTGTTACCGGCGGCTCTGTACCAAATAATCCGAAAACTGAAAATGGCTTAGAATTTGATCAAAAATACACATTCGCTTATATTAATTTCCAAAATGATTTATTAGTAGGAATCGAATATAATTTAAGAATAGTATACGAAGGTCCTATCAGAGAAGATTTGAAAGGTTTCTACAGGAACTACTACTATGAAAATGGAGTTAAGAAGTAAGTAACTTTTTTGTTAATACTTAAATATGATTTTTATTTATTAACTCACATATTCGTACTTAGGCAGCGTAGTAATGGACTTCAGTTTCTTTTTGTAACAGAAAGCTTTATGTAGAACCATAAAGCTGGCTCTTTTTAATGACATAGAATCGTCCGTGTCATATTGATTCCCTAAGATCTGATGTTCATTTAGTTTTCTGCTTGAAAGATAACCAGCGTATTTAATCATATCATATTTGTAAATAACTTATTTAGTCATTTGAAAACCAATTTTGGCGTAATTTTAAATTAAATCCTTGAATTTGATTACAACATTATTAAGATCAGAAATTGCTATGTTAGGTTTCAGTTGAAAACTTATGTACTAACACATTTATCTGATACAGTCTGTTAACAAATTCAAAGTATTAAGATAAATCAAGAAGGCACTTAAAATAATCCGCACCGTTTCTTATCTCTTTGTGACAATGTGAAGAAGCATTAGCAAACAAACAGATAATACGACCATCTCTTGCTAAATCAACAACTTATCAAAAAAGATTTTCATTGCAGTTTTGTAAACTTTAAATTTAAACTAAACTGTTATGTAAAACGTCTCAAAGAAATAGAAATATGAAAGCAAAACTTTCCGTTTAAAAATATCACAATCAGAAGTATGGTAATGATGTTGCTCCAACAAAATTAAAATTCATAATTTATTATAATTTCAAAACAGATAATGAGCAAAGTAAATTAGTCGCTTCCGGTTGTGGTCTTGTTTATACATTACTATGGTAACAAGACATCTATCGACATCACAAAGTGATGATCGCAATCTGGTGCAAAGTTCACAATTCTTGTCTCGTTATTACGAGTGAGCGCAACACTTCTAATCTAATGAATCCAATCATTCCATATAAACATTTCAACTACAGATACGAAATTACCAATATTTAAGAAAAAAAAAGTAATCCAAAATAGTTTCAATATGTACATTTTATTTTTAATGAAATTAGAAAAACTTATTCTACCTGTTTATTCTTATCCTCTATATCTAAGAATATAAGGAAATTTCGCTGACTTATTATTATTGTACAAACATTATTATTATAAAACTTTTAAGACCTGCTTGTCTCCAATTGTTAATAAAGTTTTTTTTCAGTTTTTTAATTGATAAATTAGATACGTAGATACATACATTAATTCTTAATAATTCCTTTCATAATCGCGAGTTTAACCTGTTAATCGGGGAGTTCTCGTTCAAATTATGCAACATGTACCGGGCGCGTATTGTTTCGCTAGGACATGTCAATACGTCACACCCGGAGACCGCCATTTCATATTTCTATGTTTAAATATATTCATAAAATGAATAACTATGAAATTTATGTCGTTTATTAATAATTTTGAAGTACAAAAGGAATCACAAAACAATTAAAAGCAAGTAAACAAAATAGAATTACACAATAGGTACATATAAAAATTCAATACTGGTTTTCTGTGTGATATATTTTAAAACAATTATTAACACATAATGCTACACTACAATTCGGACACCAGTAACTAGATTCTTTTCTAGCACCTTTTTTGTAACACACTCGACATTTCCGGGATTTAGATTTTCCAGTATCACTTTTTATTTACTCTGTTGAGTCTGTGAGTGATTCACAATAGAGAAATTGTTCTGATTCTATGCGTATAGAATCAGAACAATTCATCAATCAATTCATGTCGAGACACGAATGGATAACGTAATATCATAGTTGATCAGAAATATACGTCCCTTCCGTTCCAGGGCGCACATTAATTTTTGAGGACGTATTCATATGTCCTACCCGTAATCGATATTGTTTACGCCTGACGCATTTATACGTCTTGTCCGGTTAACAGCTTATAAATATATTTAGAAATTGTACACACATATAATAAACATTAACTTGATTGATATTACAGATGGTTAGGCGCAACGCAAATGGAACCAACACACGCAAGGAAGGTGTTCCCGTGTTTCGACGAGCCCGCCTTGAAAGCAGTTTTCACATTGTCCATCGATAGACCGGCTAATTATAAACCCTCTCTCACAAACACTAAATTACAGGAATCCACTATTTTGTAAGTCAATTTCATAACAAGACACTTCATTTGGTTATACTTAATTATATTTATTGTACGTGATGCAAATAAAAATATAATATGATATGTATACATGAGTGCAAAGTAAGACATATAAATATTTCTTCATCATCCGCTGATAGTTATTGACTGCTGCACATAGGTCTACTTTAATAGTGTACGATTTGAGGTGTCTCTCATTTGGCCCAACCCACGCTGGCCCAATGCAAATTGATGGGCCACGAGCAGAAGAAGTTGTCTTGGGTCCCGTAAGTTATTGTGTAGAACTCTTTACACAACACCCCAATAACATTTAGAGATTTAAATACAATTGGCTCATCTAAAAAATTGTTTTATGGTACAAAAAGTAAATCCCACATTTTAAGTAATTTTGATTAACTAAATTTTGCTATTCCGCTATAGAAATTCTGTTATAAATTAACATTACTTGTAGGTCAAATGGATACGTCCGGGAATTGTTTTATCCGTCGCCTAAAATGTCGACCTACCTCGTGGCTTTCCTCGTTTCCGAGTTTGAGGCCGGAGCAAACATCACGACGGGCTCCAACGAGTTTGGTGTTTACACCAGACCCGAAGCAAAGAACCAGACCGCATATGCGTTCGATTTTGGCCTTAGAGTCGTTAACAGCTTGGGTGACTATTTTGGAATTGATTATTATTCGACTAACAACAATTTGAGACTGGATCACGTAGCTTTACCAGATTTTAATGCGGGAGCTATGGAAAATTGGGGTTTAATTAAATACAGGTAAATATCATCATAATAGACAGATATGGAGATAATTTATCGATAGATGCTTCTTCGTTTTCTAACAATTCTTCATAGTCTTTAGTAGTTTAAGAATGTCTTTGAAAATTTTTTC
Source organism: Pachliopta kotzebuea (assembly GCA_018246255.1). Taxonomy (NCBI): domain Eukaryota; kingdom Metazoa; phylum Arthropoda; class Insecta; order Lepidoptera; family Papilionidae; genus Pachliopta; species Pachliopta kotzebuea. The sequence continues at coordinate 8,558 of DWLS01001791.1, forward strand.
TTCTTAAATAATTTAAAATATCTTGACTTTGGCAATGATAACATTTAAATCATACTAAAATCTGCATGATTTGTATTGAAATAAAGCAACCGTTTGATAAAAGAATGAAATGAATTCGCTAATATAATAAATAATTAGGTTACTTTAACACTTTAAGTATATACTAAATTGAATTTGATTTATAAGAAAGGAACTAAAATGTACATTAACGTCTTCTCGATGTAACCATTACAGAGAAGCTTTGTTGCTGTACGTACCTGAAGATTCAACTCCATATTACAAGTACAGAGTTGCTCAAATAGTGGCTCACGAGACAACGCATATGTGGTTTGGAAACCTTGTCACCTGCCATTGGTGGAGTAACACATGGCTCAACGAAGGTTTTGCCAACTATTTCCAAGATTACATGACCGCCCTTGTAAGTCATTTTCTAGACTAAAGATAGTCCGACATGTAAAGTTCGGATATCTGTTCTCGAATCATCAATCTTCGAACCTAACATTTACTGAAGTCTTTTGAACTATGACATTCGTGTGCGGTATATTCGTATTTAATTGATCATTGGTTTATTTTGTAAAAGAAAATTCATAGTCTAAGGTTCTCTTGTATTATATACAGCATATGGAGTGAAGAATATTTAATTAAAATTCCTTTCCAAAATGAACAGATTGAACCAGAAGTGGGAGCAGGCGATATGCTAGTCATAGGATCAGTATACTCTGCTTACGATGCAGACAATTCACCTGATTCGGCTGCCATCACAAACGACAACGTCAATTCACCGGCCGAAATAAGCGGGCACTTTGGAACTATCACTTATCAAAAAGCTGGATCCGTCATAAGAATGATTCATCATTTGTTAGGAGATGAAGCATTCAAATTTGGACTAAACACTTATCTAAAAACGAAGTGAGTTAAAATTTTTTGTAAGATATCGCGAGGCTTATAGTTTTAGTATAATATATAATATGTCGCTGATAATTAAAACTAATTTAAATTAAACTGTCCTTTGTCTGTAATATTATTTCCTTAGTATTTAGATATAACACATTAGATTTTTCTTAAGTTATAACATAAATATTTTACAAATTCCTTATTGCAGTGAATTCGACGTGGGCTACCCGGATAAACTGTACGCAAGTCTTTCAGAAGGAGCTGCCACGTATAATTCGCTTTACGCTTACAAAGAAACAAATATTACTTCCGTAATGAGCTCCTGGATCTCACAATCAGGGCATCCCGTGTTACAAGTAGATGTAAATTACGAAGAAAATAAAATAACCTTGACCCAAGTCAGTATTCATACCTTCTCAATGATCATCCCTTAAAAGATATTATGAATCATTTTCCATATCTATTTCTAGAAACGTTTCTACATAAACTCCTCGCATGTATCAGATGAAGTGTACAAAATACCGATAACTTTGACCACGGGGCTGGCTCCCAACTTCGATAACACGAAACCATTGTTCATCATGCACAATAAAACGGAAACGATTGAAGTTCAAGTTAAAAGCACGGAGAAAGAGTGGGTGATATTCAACTTACAAGAAACAGGTACGATGCAAAATATAATTTCATTGACGTTTATTGAAATTGCTAAATTATATAATTTTTTTACAGGTTTGTATAGAGTGAATTATGATGTGGATTCTTGGAGGCTCATCGCAGAAGCTCTTAAAGGTGATGATCGTGAGAAGATTAATCATTTAAACAGAGCTAAAGTAAGTACAAAATTGCGACAATTGCTTTTAAAAAATTTACATACAACTATATTAGAAGTAATTGATAAGACATAAGTAGAAATATGAAGATGTTTTTATAATGTAATCGGCGAATGTGTAAAATGCTTAATCGAATACGCCTAACGCAAAAACTATTATCAAAAATCTTTCTTTTTTCATTTCTTTGAACTATGATGACCTATAATCTCCTTATTTTTTAAATTATATCTTCTTTTAGATTGTAAATGATTTGTTCGCGTTTGTTTACGCTGATGAAGTGAAGTTTGAGGTTCTATACGAAGTGCTTGAATTTTTGGCCGATGAAACTGAATATTCGGTCTGGTACGCCGCGATCCGTGGCCTCAATAAACTAAGGAACTCATATTTAGGTTCCGATGCTTTGGAAATTATTGAGGTACGTTTAATTAATTTTTTTTTGTACTATTGTATGTGTAATGGAAAAATATAAGAAGCTTTTTAGCTAATAACCAAAGGTCTAAATAACGGAAAATAACGAATGGAAATATTTCTTAACCCAGAACAGCTAAAATAAAAAAAAATAACAATTGTAGAAGTATGGAATATATAGCATATGCAATGAATATTTGTACAAAAATGTTCAGCCAGTAAATAATTTCCATTAATGGATACCATTATAGAAATAGAGTTTAGTTTTCTAATGGTGAACATTACATACAAAATGTTATTTTGTACTGATCTGATAATTAATCCATTAAATTAATTTTCAGGACTACAGCCTTCAGCTTGTGGATAATGTTATAAACAAAATTGGTTACGAAGTAAGGGCAGTGGATAGTTTTGTAACGCTAAGAAATAGAATGCAAGTACTCGAGTTTGCTTGTAAACTGGGCCATCAAGGGTGCATAGACTACACTGTTGGATTATTCAGAAGATTCAGGGAGAATGGAACGGAGTAAGAATTGAAAAAGAAATACGTTTATGTTTAGTATATTACAGTACAGTTTTTCTTATTCAACGAGACGACGATACAAGGTAGACTTTCTTCTGGTGGCAAGTGATACGATTGCACATAACGACGTAGCACTGGTTAATATAATGCATATCACCATATTGCGTTCGTCGCTTTGGGACATAAGGTGTTAAGTCTCGTTACTGCAGTAATTTCATTAGCATACAGCACTCATCAAATCAGAACACAGTAATGCTTACACATTAGTATTTAGAGATAGAAATATGAGCTGTGGTGGCCTACCTAGACGGTCTCCGGCTATAAAGACCTACCACCATTAACGTGTAATATAATCTGTAAGAAATTATTGACACTAACTTATGGTCATATCATTAATTTTAGAATTTCACCGAGCCTGAGACCAGTAGCTTACTGCAGCGGTCTTCGATTTGGTGATGGAGAAGATTATGAATTTTTATGGAACCGCATGTCTACTACTAACGTAGCTAACGAAGCTCGAATTATCGGAGACGCTCTTGGTTGTTCTAGTGATAAAATCCAACTTAATAGGTATGATTACTTTCACAAATACCAGTTTTAGTATTGTTTAAGATAGATATTGTGCCTATGGTTAGACTACAACAAATAATGTATATTATTCAATTATATGTATGAATGAATGTATTATGTAGGTATGTGATTGTATTAGATAAATCTGTTTCCAATGTTAAATTTTACACAACCTTTATTTAGAAAAATCTATTTTGGTATGGTTATCTTTTCATTTATTCGATAAAGTAACGAGACAAGCAAGGCGTTCACTTGATGGTAAGTGATACGCTCGCTCATAACAACGTGGCACTGGTTAAGATGGTATACACTGCAACGTGTTGCGCTAATTGCCTTGAGAAATCGTGTTAACTCTAGTTACTCCAGTAATTTTACTAACATACATCACCTTTCAAACAGGAAGACAGCAATGTTTGCACATTACTGTTTAGCGGTTAATATAGTGACTGTGGTAGTACGTATCCAGACGGTTTTCCTCTAATAGTGACCTAGCACCAGTAAATCTCTAATTATCCCACTTTGTCAAAAAATTCACCGAGTACGAAGAGAGAATGTTAAAGTTAAATTAGCCAATTGTGCTGAAATAGAAAAGAGTTATTGATTTTGACAAATTCAAAACTAAAGCTTATATTATTGATTTTATTATTTATGACAATATGTTAAGTACGGTATAAAGCGATATGTTCCATATGATTATTAATAATCTTTGTGATGCATTATCTATAACACAGTTTTTTTGTTTAGAAATGACGTCTTATTGCAAAAAGTTTTTGCCCTCAAAATTTATATCTAATACACTTCAGAATTTCATGATCTTTGTAAGGATTTAAAAATGTACTTGTACTCGTGTTTTCATTGTATCTGTAAAATTTACATTGATCTATAGATTTATGTCAGCGTTTAGAGTCTAACGAACCGTTGATTATATTCACAGATATCTAGTGTCAATGTTAGTTGAGGATAGTCCAATAAGAACTCAAGACTTGACAGTGCCCTTGTCCAGTGTACTGTCAAATTACAGCAACGTGCCGCTTGTCTTCGAAGCTTTACAGCAGAACTATACTCTATGGAATGATATGTGAGTATTTTTCATCGAAGACTCATTTTTCTTCTTCTCCTTAGCGTTTTGTGCCGTCTTTTGACAGGGTCTGCTTTTCTCCTTTTTCGCTCCACTTCGCTCTGTTCCGTACGTCGCCTACTTTAAGATCGCAGCTTTTCATCAATATCGAAGGCTAATTGACATTAGTTAATATAGTTTAGTGCTGTATACGCAAATTTATTCTCCCTTAGACCTCCATATTATTCCTCAAGTGATCTAATTGATTCCGCGATCATTAAATAGAAAATTTTTATTAATGTCATACACTCTTTACTCAATGAAGTGACCTATATAAAATACGTAATCAAATGCTTGACAGTTTCTCCTAGACAAAATTTTTTTCTATCCTGTAGCTTAAGTTAAAATTGTTGATTCTAATTGCATTCTTGCAGATACAAAACAATGGACTCGGTGCTTTCAACAGTGGCTTCGTCTTTGCATACTTCGGATGAATTTAAAAAGGTAATAATTTATGAAATACAATTTTTGCACATTATTATTTGTGTATTTTAACACATGATTATCATTCTTCCGCAAAACTTTTGTTGTTTTTATTTAAAGCAAGGTATTCGAAAGCTTGGTCAGAATTACGTTGATCGCCGTTGAATAATTCTTTCCTGGCAAGTCTATAGCAATACTGACTGGAATAATATTATAGAACACTTAACTGCAGTTTTAGATTATTATACTACATATCCATAATTGAACTTTACTGTTGTACAGTCTATTCTGGTATATTTAATGAAATGTTGAATTGATAATCATGTTCTAATAAATAATAGCCGTCTTTAAAAAATTCATTAGTTGTTAAGTTAAAAACTCCGTTCCAAGAAAAATTCTGAAACAAGGAATTCATAATTTGAAAGAATAAATAAGCACGATGACTTGATCATCATCAGCCTATAGAAGTCGAAAGCTGAACATAAGCCTCCCCCAATAGTTGAGAGATTTGGACCGTCTCCCACTACGCTGGCCCAATGCGATATGGTGGGAAGCAAGACACTCGTTTGTTGATTAGCAGATTGCAACACCACCAAGTGAGCTTAGGTCCCGTGAGTTGCTGTGTGGGAGCTTTTATATCCCCGGTATAGATAACTTGATTGACAAAAATACATCAAATAAAAAGATTACAGTATTTTTTTTATTTTCGGTGTAACAATGGAAGGTTATTGAACGTTGGCGAATTCGCTATTGTAAAAGCCAGTCAAAAAATAGCGAGCTACACCTCTTAATGAGTGTATGCGGAACACTGAGTGATGTTTGAGGGTCGGTCATTTGGGTCGCAGCCGCAAAGCAATTAGTTTAGAGAAGGTCAATAAAGGCAACACAGCTTACGTCAAAATGACGTGGCGTTATTACTATTAAAATGATACCAGCTAATTATTGTCATCCGGAGGGTAGTTAACCCGAACAGTTAACCAGCTTACTGATCAGTGCATTTTTAACCTCCGTAGCAATAATAGAGGTAGTGTTTAATTTGACACGAAAGGTGTGAAGTCAATCTGATGGTCCAATTTGTATGTTTGTTGCTACTTAAGATTATATACAGTTAACAATATAGTGCTAATCGCCTTGGTATATATCGTATTAAGTCCCGTTACCTCGGTAATTTCACTAGCTTGCGGTTCAAACGAAATCTAGTTATGTATGCATACTAGCTACTGTAAGACGGAGGAGATCCTGCGGTGGTACCTACAATATCGAAGACTAATAATGAATACCTACTATCAAAGTCTTTTTGTGGTACTAGTAACTTAACTAAAGGTCTTTTTACCTTTATTTGGATTGTATCAAAATAAGTCAAACTAATTTTTCATTGTTACTTTTATTATTGTAATCATTCTCATGCATCTTTTTCAAAGACCTATTGTTAATTTACAGTTTTATTTAAAGTCTATTAATATTTATAAATAAAATCTATAGAAAATATTTACTAGTTAAGTTAAGTTACAGGTTTTTTATTATGAAAGCAATGATATCATTTATATATTTTGAGATAGACCTCGTGTTTGACTTCGACCATGCAAAAGGGAAATTGTGAATGACGCATACCTTTGCTATTTCTTAAAGAATACAACTTATCTGTCTACTCTGTAACCGGAAGTCGGAATTGCAACGTAAACACAAACGACCTTGCCGTTATTTGTTTCCGAATATGTCGTTATGAAAATTAACGTAATCTGGCAACAAGCCATTGTCGTATTGTAAATTTGCATTTGACCTTGCCGAAGCGCGAATGTTTTTAGCATTGAGTGCGCTCCGACTCATTTGACCTATTTACGCTATTTACGGAGATCACTGTGAATTTTTTTAGCAAAAATTTATTCGATCTAAGTCATCCGAATATTTCATTTTCAATGCCATGTATAAATTTTAATTCTTTTTCTATAATTTTCACATTATTTGCAAGAAACGTAATCCACAAAAGAGAATGAGACAAACTTCGGAGATAGAGAAATGTAACGAAAGTCATATTCACTACTGTTAAAGCAAATAAATATTATATTAACAAATAAAAACTCCGACAATAATCCGTGGAATAAAAGTATAAACAAACAAATAAAAAAATATCCGATATATAACATAATAAACATAGTAAATGATATAGACAATTGAATGGAATAAAATATAAATGGAAATCTTTATAGATTAAATATAAAAAAAAAAGATGCTGCTTAAAACAGACATTACTATTTTTCTATTGATTTATAAGTATTAATAGTTTTATTAGAGATACACATGTGTCTAAATAGATTGTCTAAAGGACGATGTAGTGTGTTTAGTAGAAGGCGAAATGATTTAAGTAAATTGTCATATCATCATCAAAGTCATCAATAATCATAAAAGTATTAAAAAAATTATAAGTATAGAGGTAGAAGTCTCTTAAAAAAACAAATATTTTCTTATAATAAAAGTATAAGCTCTCCCAAGTTTGTTTTTTAAGCTACGAAACGACGAGGTGATCAACGCGTTCACTTAATGGCAACTAATACGTTTGCCTATAACGAGGTGGCGCTGGTAAAGGTGGTATACTCAGGACCACATTGCGCTAGTCGCCTTGAGACGTAAGCTGTCGAGTCTCATTACCCCAGTAATTCTACTAGCATACAACACCTTTGAAACCGGAACACAATGTTTGCACAATACTACATGTTGGCTGTAATAGGAGCTGCGTTCGTACCTAGACGGTCTTCTGTAATGGACACCTACCACTTTCGTTATTTAACAATATATAAAATTAAAAATTAATGGAATATAAGTGTGGATGTGATAATTCTGTTTCAGTTCGAGGAATGGTTGGCTTCATGCACACAATGCACTGCTGACGCAATAAACTCCGCCAGAGGTGCGCTGGAGAAGTCCCGAGCCTCGTCCGAATGGGCAGAAGCACATAAAGCGGATATATTGAAAAGCCTCAAGAGCTTCGGTACCACAGTCTCGGCGTCACTCCTTGTCATTTTAGCCGGTTTATCCTTTTCTGTTCTTGCAAGCATTAGAATGTAATACTGTACTATAACATAATTAAATTTTTTGTTTATTCCTTATCAATTATTTGTTTTTCAATGTTTATTTTTTTACGGTTTTGTTTATGATGTTATTAATATAAAATAATTTATTACATATGTAAAAATAAGAGATTTAGGTTTAATTTTAAGTTATTGAAGTGTAAGAGATCCCACTCCACTGTGAAAGTAGAATAGTAATAAATATAATTGAAAGTACAGGCACGTCTTTCATTTCTTTAAAAGCAATTTTTAAAGTATCATATCTCTTATCTCATATCTCGTTACCCAAAATTAATACATGTTTTGCGAGACGGTTTGGCCAATTTAATGATTACTTTATTTTTAACAAAGTGGTAAATTCATCTGAGATAAAGCTATGCTCTGTGAGGGAAGCTAAAACAAGAATCACTAAATGGCTAAGCACTTTATCCTCTGATTTAACTGAAAAACTACTAGAAAATTTTGTGTAATGTAATATGAGTATGTATAATATTTAACTTCTTTGCCATTTATTTATCCTTAGTTTATATAAATGATGAAATCTGTGTTATGTATTATTTATTTATATGTTTTTTATTATATATTTAGTCTAACTAAAATATGTGAATGTTTAGAACAGTTTTAAGTCAAGCGATGTAGGTGCCCACAGCACAGGCTTGCCTAGTGTGGGACCATTGATAATAAAATATTAAATATCGTCATAAAAATAAGAATAATCATAAAGTGATTATAAAGTTAGGTCATACTGCGTTGATGACGTGTACTTGAATTGAGCTAATTAGAATATTTTCGAATTCGCTCATGTCTTAATATTATCATGATGTAATGGTGTGGTAGCATATCAATTAAATAACGTACAAACAGTACAGCACAGGTAATTTTTATGTAGGCAGACATAAAATTAAACAGGTTTAACAAAAGTAATTTTATTGACAGGGTTTATTTAACTAGTTAACTATTTACTACATTCTAATCTACCTGTGCACGTCGATCCGTCGGTCAGTGTCATAAATCCTTACCATGTCTACAGTGTACGCGCCCTTTCCGCCCCGTTCCGCCATTGATGTATCCTATTCATGTCAAGGGTTAATTTACGAGGAGGAGCATGAAAGGAAATAGTCAATGTTTACGTTGAAATTAATCTACTGCAAAACTTGTACAAGAAAATTGTCTTAATTTATTCAAAAGTGTTCAAGAGTGAATAAATAAAGATAAAAATTACAAGTAACGAAATGTAAAAAAGAGACAAAAAATTGCGTTTTGACAAATGTTTAAACGACCAATATACATAGGTTTATGTTATTGTACTGCTTTACCCCTCTGTCGCTATATATTACTTGCGGTGGAGGGGGTGAAGAAGATCTCTTAATACTGGACGATTTGAGCGCCAACGCGGTACAGCCGGTGCAAAATACAAAACGCAGTATTACGCGCGCCGCGCTAGGACGTCTCCGTTGACTACGGATTCAAAAAGAAAAATGTTTTACCGCGTTTTATACATCCTAATACTTTGCACAACGATCAAAGCGAATTACGTTGACGAGGAATGCCTCAACTACACAGTGTATCCAGTGCAATACGAATTAACTATAATTCCATATATTTACAAAACCGGTGACTCTTATTACGATTGTAATATGGTGATTACAATAATAGCGAATGCGCCCAACGTTAATGTGATAGAATTGGATGCAAGGGAATTGGATATCAGACGGGACACCGTCAGTGTGTTGGACGGTGATCGCGATCTGGTGAACAGACATAGACCTTTCGAATTAGATATAGTTAAGGGAAAACTGTTTATATACTTAACCGAATCGCTGAAACAATACAACGTTTACAAAACACAATATTTATTGAAAATAACGTTCAATAAGCGTTTGAAGAAAGACGGCGAGGGCATATACATTTTGGATTATAAAGAAGATGGTGTCACAAGGTAAGCAAAATTTAGTATTTTGATTTTAAACTATTAATTAATTTTATTAAAAAATATATGAAGTTTATGATTACGTTTGTATGACATATTTCTCAACATACGATTACACTATTAACACAGTTTCCTTAAAAACAGGAGGACGCCCTTATGATCTATTTACTGAAATCGTATTCGCCGATGATATCACTTTAAATCATAGCTTCACTTGAAATATAGCTCAAGTAAATTTCAAATAAACTTAACATATTTCAAATTTAAGAGGACAAAAAAATTCTCAAGTAATTTAGTTTATTTTACACTTTAGTGGCGATTACAAGGTAGCATTCACGGAAAGACGGAAATTATATTTGGTGTTTATTGTCTATAATATTTAGTTTAATTATGTATAGAGTAATATGAGGGGTTTAAGGGGTCCCACACGACAACCCACGGGATCCAAGCCAACCTCTCTCGTGTTGTACCTTGGCAATCAACAAAAGAGGTTATGGCAACCGAGATCTATCACCAGTACCGCCCGCATTGGGCCACCGTGGTGGGAAATGGCCCAAATTCCCCCTATTATTGGATGAGTCCTATGTCCAGCAGTGGACGTCTATCGGTTGATGTTGATATTAATGTAAAATGTTTGTATATGTTGTGAAAGCCAAAGGTCGCGTCTCAGCCATAACATTATCATACTAACATATTCATATTTTTATAATGAACAACAGTCGTTTGCACAGTTTAAGTTTACTAGTAGTGTATTTTTTTAGTTAACAAGTCTACGATTAGTAATTTCACTAATATACAGCACCTTTCAAACCGGAACATAGCAATGTTTCTACCTATCTAGATGGTCTCCGACTTACAACCAGTAAGATAATCCAGCATTTTCTTTTAACCGTTATTCAAAGTTTATTTTCTTTGAACTAATACATGTATATTCTAGATATAAATTTAACACTAGGTAATGTTTAATTGCTTATTAATTAGGTAGTGCTGGAAGCCACCCCCACAAGATGGACCAAAGATCTGGTGAAGGTAGTGGGAATCCGCTTGATGAAGACAGCGAAGGACTCATCACAGTCGATCATTGGAGGAGGCCCCCACTGATGATGAATATTCGCATAAATATAGGACATGATGGTTAAATCTAATTAAGGTTTAATGGTATGTTATTCCGAGGTAGAACCTTGCACCTCCGCCCACTATTCCGACTTTTATAGCCACTGCCACTGTGGGCGCGTCGTTTACTACACTTCCTTGTTTTGTATCTAAAATAAGTGTTGTTCACGTAATAGAACGACTTTGTTGTACATTAGTAAAATTCATATTCAGATACAAATTATCACCATCAGTCGATAGACTCCCGGGGCAGGATTCCTTCAAAGATATCCATTCCGATCGGTCCTGCGCTGTCTGTATTCAGCGGATTTCTGCGACCTTCACCATAACCTTAGTCCATCTAGTAAGGAGCCTTCCAGAAGTTCGTTTACCGGTACACGACCATCGTTAGGACCTTACTGCTCCATCAGCCGTCAGTCAAACTACACTACACTGGAAGTAATTAGCTAAAACAAACGTACCATCTTCTGTGCGACGTTTCAAATTTATTTAGGACTTTATTATTCTATAATTTAAGTTCTTAAAACTTACATATATATGTTATCAAACTATGGTCATTATTTTGTGTAAACTATTTGATGACTTATTTAAAGTCATTTGAACCTGATCATTGCAGGGAAAACAGTCTTCCGCAACACAACGTAAGCTAAAGCGGAAGGTATAGATTCAAGAAACTATGAATTGTAAATATTCTTTGAATAAAAAAAAAAATAATTTGTTATCAAATTAGTTATTTAAGTTTTTACTCATAATGACGTATTTAAGATGAGGTAAAATCTGAAGATCAATTTACATGGAAATCGAAAGTATTAGGTTATTT
>DWLS01001792.1:0-20235 GCA_018246255.1 Pachliopta kotzebuea
ATAAAAATCATTCGAGTTTTATCTTCATTCGAGTGAGAAAGTTACTAGTACCGAGTGACTCGAGTGAAAAAAAAATCGCTCGAGTCCCAAATAGGTTACGGAAATACCACTTTAAAAATAAACATTGATCAAAGAAAACATTTAAAAAACAAAGTTAATATAACTCTACTTACTAATAAATAGATTGGAAAAACATTTACCTTTTTTGTTATCAAAAATTTAACATACTTATTTAAAAAAAAGCACAACTCACTACGTAATTGAAACTGAACTTTAAAATTAGCAAAAGGGAAAAACAACTGTATTAAAATTGCGTTGATTTTTAATAAGAAATGGAGACCCGAGTTTTGATTTTAGAAAAATAAGATATTAAAAAAAATACCTGTACTCAAAACAATGCAAACTCGAAAATCTAACGACGTAAAGCAAGGTATTGGTGTATTATATAAAAACACAACTGTTGACTATACCATATATAGCCGTGATAGTGTAGTGGTTTGAAAGCCGGCTTTCGTCTTGCGAAGATCCGAATTCAGCTCGCACCAATAAATTTTTCAATTTACATGCAGTTAGTATAACACCAACTAATATCACATGCTCTGACGGTGAAGAAGAACGTAATGAGAAAACCTACATATCTATGTGATGACCATCCGAGGTCGGACTAGTATGTGGAATGGAGAAGGCAATGCCAACACCAGTCTATTATAATTGACAAGTACCTGTGGTTCACTACACTTGACCACGACCCTCAGCCATAAAAAAATATGATTTAAAAGAAGAATACGAAATATGTTAATAAAACCAAGTGATGGTTATTTAACCAGTACATACGGAAGTTTACGACGCTTCCTCAGCGCTGCGGAGACTGTATGAATACATATAATATTCGAACCACTTAGTTGATTACCATTTCGTTAATGTGTTTTATGAGGAAACGCTCTCAGTTAACTTAAGGTTTATTTTAACAATAAACTATTCAATTAACTGTATCAGTAATAAAAGCAGCTGTACTAATAGTCAGTAATAAAAGTTGCTGATGGTAGCTCTCTATTGCCGGAGACCATCCAGGTAGGTACTAACGCCGAATCTACTTCTACCGTAAAATAGTAATATACTAACATTACTGTGTTATAGTTTGAAGGGTGATGTATAGTAGGGAGTTATTGGGGTAGCGAGACTTAGCCCTTTACTCTTTCAGCCGACGAGCGCAATGTGGTGCTGTAATAAATAAATAAATAAATGAATAAATCAATAAATGAATGGATCAATGAATGAATAAATCAATAAATGTGTTCAAACTCTTTGGACATATGAAAAAGAATAATTTTAAAATATATTTGAAGTTTGTAAAACAAAAGGTTTGACAACTGTCTCGTGTTCCGGAGTCCGCCGCGTAGATGTGGGCGCGTCTATTGGTGTCTTTGTGCAGTGAAAAACATGGTCCTTCGAGCCGGATTTTTAAGAAGAGTTAAGGAAAAGCTAAACCGTTGCTAAATCTGGAGTTGGCAATAGTAACGCTGTGCAAGAACAGCGAGGAGCAACGGTGGCGCAATCTAGTGGAGAGGATTGGTGCTTTATGACGTGAAGCGAAATATTGTCAAGTGAAGTGTCAAAAGCTAGGCAGATAATCAAACGGCAAAATGAAAAGGAAAAACGCCTTATGCCTTTTTACCGTAAAAAACAAAATGAATAAATTAATAAATGAATTCATGAATAAATAAATGTATAAATAAATAGACAAGTAAACAGGCATGTAAACGGGTAAGTAAATAGGCAAGTAAATAGGCATGTAAATAAGCAAGTAAAGAAATAAGTAAAAATAAAAAATCAATAATTAAATAGATTAATAAATAGATCAATAAATAGATAAATAAATTGATAAATAAATCTATACTTAAATAAATAAGTAATTAATAATTAATAACCGACCGACCGACGGAGCATAGCATTAGTAAGGCAGCCATTTATATATCAACTCCTATTCAAATTAATTAAAACAATACGCGGACAGACAAATAATTTTATATAAAATAAACTTTTAATTAATTTCGCAATCGCAAGCGCAGGCGATGAAATAAAATTTAATTAAAATAGGTTCGGGTTGATCCGTTCGCGTATCGGCGAGGGGACGTAAGTGTACACGGGAGCAAATATGTTACTGAATGGTTTGTAACTTAATCGACCGTTACTACTACTCTATTAGCAGTAACACGAATTTTTTTTTAACTTTATTTACACAATAAAATAAATCAGAAACTAACTCTTTTCGACTTCTTCTTTTAGTTTTTTTTTTTGGCGACGTCATCAGTAAGGCATTCACCTGATGATAAGTGCCACGCTTGCCCACAACTAATCGCTTGTTAAGATGGTAAACAAATCACTACATTTTTCTCGTCGCCTTGAAAGATAAGATATGAAGTCTCATTACTCCAGTAATTTCATTAACTATTTCCCCTTCTAATTGGTATTTCCTCATGACTGAGGGTCGTGATTACCGGGTGTAGTGAAAACAACGGCTGTCTTGGTAGTTATAATAGTGTGGTGTTGCCATTGCCTTCTCCATTCCACATACTAGTCCGACCGCGGATGGTCATCACATAGATATGTAGATTTCCTCATTATCTCCTTCACCATCAGAGCACGTGATATTAGTTGGTGTTATACTAACTGCACGTCAATTAAAAAATTCATTTGTGCAGGCTTGATCTGGACCCAGTACCTACGGAGCGGAAGGCCGGCGTTCAAACTAGTAAGCTATCACGACTTCAAAAGTACTATCTTATTTAAATAGTAAATAATATTTTTAAAGGTATTTTAACTGAAATATTTTTTTTTAAATTAGGGTACAACAGACGGACTTAATGCCTACAGGCATTCTCTGCCAGTCAACCTAGGAGGTGGGAGATGATGTAGTAGGTGAAGTGTGAAGGATATATTTAACCGGAATAATACAGTCATTATTAGATACAAACATATACTTATACAAAAATATTGTTTCGGGCCCGGCCAAAAATCTACTAGCTTTATCTGAAAGTTTGGCAGAATTACATCCTGAGCTTGAAAGCCTCGACAAACAGTAATATCCGGCAAAGATGTGTCGGAGCCTAAAGAATTTACTTTTACATATATTTACCTACAAGACTTTTTTATCTGTCAAAACAAGCAAGGCGTTTATTTGATGGTTAGTGATATACTTGCTCATAACGTAACGACGGTTAAGATGATATACACAGCATGATATGGCACTCACCTTGAGACGTAAGGTGTTAAGTCTCGTTATCCCAGTAATTTCACTAGCATAAACACCTTTCAAACCGGAACACAGTAATGTTTGCACATGTTTAGCAGTTGCAATAGGAGCTGAGGTGGTAACTACCTAGACAGTCTTCAGCCACAGAAACCTACCACCAGTAAAAAATATCATGAATATTATCCATGTAAGTATATATTTTGACTACTTATTCAGTTCGTACTAACTTTAATTCCGCTTAAGCGTTAAGTAGCTCGCAGCTAAGCTAAGGAGCTGCAAAAAGGCAGTTTCGCGCTGGCCTCGAAATAATCACTCCCAGTTTCGCTTCCTTAAGCGGCAATTATAGCGCGGTTCAAGTAACTGCAAGAAATATGCTCGTTGGCTATATTTTAATATATTTCCCATGTTTTTAATCATTTTATTTAGAAGTTAATTAACAACCAGATCGATTAGAAGTTTCAGCATTCGTCATCAATAGATAGACGTCCACTGCTGGACATAGCACTCCCAAATAATGAAGAAATCTGCGGCGTCTCTTACTACACTGATCTAATGCGAATTGATTGGAAGTTAGAACCTTGTTTGTTGATCAGGGTGTACCACAACTAGCCCTGTAGTCTCGGGCTATCAAGAACAGGACTAAGGTAAACCCAGCCTGTCGTATAAGGTGACTGAAAGGGTTTTGCGGGTTCCAAATGGTGGGGGCCCTCACTATACATTAAGTGAACCCGGGTCGGACGACAAGTACGAAGTGGTCTCTAGTTTTGTCGCAGCATACTGTTTATGCTGGGGAGGACAACAGCTCTCCCCAGCAGGCACCGATGAGTTCAGTAGGAGATCCCGGGGCCTTTCGCAATGCATTAAGGATGTTCACCGATGGGGTTTTAGTGGGTATAAATCCCACATAACCCTGACTTCCCCCCAGAAGCAGAGTATCTTTTGAATATTTCCCCCGCGTTAAAAAAGAAAAGGGTACAGCAGGTGCACGTGAAGTTGGCTTTGGTCCCGTGAGCTATAGCGCGGAACCCTTTATAACATTAATTTAAATCAATTGATATACCTAATCAACATACCTTAAGGGAGGATATTAATAATAGACACTTCTTTAATAAAAAAAAAGCGCCTACCAAACAACGCCACTTAGCCCGATCTACACGCAACGTGGCGTGGTAACAAAGAAGCAAGTAACCCATAGTACTAAAAGTCTCTTTTTATTTCTCTTAAATAAAGTAATGATTGGATCCTCATAAATAAATAACTTTATACGTACCGATATATTTATGTTTATTTATCATTTTTTGTTATTATATGTATGAGTATATTATGTATTATTAATATATTTATATTAAGTATATAACATTTGTTTTATGTATCTAATTTAATGTTGCGTATGTGTTATGATATAATTTTATTTTTTTTTATATGTATTGTCACACACCTTTTATTTTAGCTGCTTTATGTACCTGCCTACCTCATAACATATCTGCAACACATAAGGTAGACTGTAAGATAATGCCAATGGCATGAAGTCCGCCTGTACACTAGGTGTAAGAAGGAATAAATAAATAAAAGTCGAATCCGGTCTGGACCAATGAATTTTTCAATTTATGTGCAGTTAGTATAACTAATATCACGTGCTTTAAACCATGTATCAAATCGCGTAGTTATGTAAAAAAAAAACCCATATTACTAGAGCTTCCATACGCCAGAATAAGTCATTGCTACTATGATGACTGATTGTCAATATGAAGATAACTGTCGATTTAGGATGGTTTAAAGAACCTGACTATCATAACTCCTAATAAATGATTTTCTTTGATAGAGTTCATCACAGAAATTACTCCAAACATAGATGTTTTTACTCGACGAGACGAGCAAACGAGACGTTCTCCTGATTGTAAGTCTTACACTTATCCATAAATTAACGCTAGTTAAGATGGTATACAGCACTACATTGCGCATCGCTTTGAGACATTAGTTGTTAAGTTTCGTTATCCCAGTAATTTCACTAGCAAACTGCACCCTTCAAATGGAAACACAGCGATGTTTGCAAAGTATTGTTTGTCGCCTGCAAAAGGAGCTGCAGTGATACCTACCTAGACTGTCTCCAGCAACAGAGACCTACCACCAGTGATGCCTAATATAAAGTTAACTTTAGAAAGGTTCAATGAACCTGACCATCCCATCCCCAAATCGGTTTTCTTTGATAGAGTTAGTCGCGGTAACTTCAAAGATATCATATTAATCCACAACTTCAAGTGAAGGTTTCGTACTAAAGTTGGTGATAAAATAAAATATAATCAGAGTCCTCGACACCGAGTGTTTCGTCCTTAAAATTTTGACTGTCACAAATACTTTGAAAGTAATTTAGCGGCGTGGAATCCGCAGACGTCGCCGAAGTTTGAGGATTTATTTCCCTCCACCGATGCTGTTCTTGAACGGATCCTCTACGAAATTGGATCTTTTTAAGTTGACTGTGACTTGAAATGTTTACATTACAATAAATTTTCATACGTATTATAATAGATTTTTTAGGCAACGAGATCAGTAAGGCGTTCACCTGATGATAAGTGCTACGCTTGCCTATAACTAACCGCTAGTTAAAATGGTATACACATCACCACATTGCGCTAGTCGCCTTGAGAAGTAATGTGTTAAGTCTCATTATTCCAGTAATTTCATTAGCTACTTCTTCTTCTTCTAAGTCGTATTCCCTCATGACTGAGGGTCATGGTTATCGTGTATAGTGAACCACACGTCGATTTAATTGGCAATTACAATGGAGTGACGTTGCCATTACCTTCTTTATTCCACATACTAGTCCGACCGCGGATGGTCATATCATAAATATGTAGGTTTCCTCATTATGTTCTCCTTCACCGTCAGAGCTCGTGATATTATTTAATGTTATACTAACGGCGCATAAATTGAAAAATTCATTAGTGCAGCATGAATTTGATCCCGGTACCTTCGTAGTGGTAGGCCGGCGTTCAAACCATTAGGCTATCACGGCTTAAAATAGCTACAGCACCCTTCTAACCGATTCACAGTAATGTTTGCATAGTACTGTTTGTCAGCTGCAATAGGAGCTGCGGTGGTACTAACCTAGATGATGTAGGGCAGCAGTTTGAATAGCACTTGAACTAAGGACTTGCAACTTAGATCTCACCATATCATCACCTCATCTCCTTTATTTGGGAGAGAGAGCCGTCAGGAGAACGAACTTGGAGAGAGGATCAGTGTTGGTAGCATCGCCTCTATGATGAGTGAAGACAAGACTCACCGTATTTTTATAATTTAAGAAAGATTTTGTAGACAGAGTTAGAGATTTAAACAAGACAAGGAATGTATAAATGTGAATTGTAACAGATTAAGATTAAGATTGTAAAGTTAAGTGAAGAAATGTAATAAAAGGAAAAAGAAAGTAAGTCAAAAAAAATTTAAATACATATGTACAAAATTGTAAAAAACAATAGAAATTTAAAAATGCCGCGGATTTTGGACTGAGAAGCCAATGCCTGAGAGATGATCAAAACATTTTTTTTTTTTACGTAGGTGTAGGTTAATGCTTGACAACGATTCCACCTGGTGTTAGTGAAGATGTGGTCGATGATGGTAAAGCGCATTAACCTAGTAAATGCCTATTCACTCTTTTCTTAAAGACGCCCACATCATAGTTGGACGGGAACACTGACGCCGGCAAGTTGTTCCATTCCTTAGCTGTCCTTATTAATAACGAAGGGTCAAACCTCTTAGTGCGTAAACTGGGGATATTCACAACATAAGGATGGAGTCTCGCCGTGCACCTTGTCGTACGGTGGTGAAAAGGGAATGGGTGAATTACATAATACGTAATGGAAAGAGAGTGAGTGATGGAAAATGAAGAATGAAAGGAGATTAGTTGTAAGGAAAAGAAAAGAGTAATGAACAAATGATTTACAAATAAAAAAAAATTAAAACAGGACCCTTACCCACAACACGAAAGGAAACGATTAAAATAAGAAAACTTAGACCTCACAGCAACGAGATGAATGTGGTTCCTTATAACATGCTGATTGATGTCTGATTATGAAGTGGCTTATCATTTAATAACAGATAAAAGTCTTCATCTCATCAATATTTTTTATCATAATCTTTGTTATATTTGTTAGACGAGTAAATAGATAATTCCTATAACAAAGTTATACAGGAAAATACTTCAGTTCAATTGAAATGAGTTGGTATGGTTGCTTAGAGTGCACTCAAGTTACGACAATAGATCGGGGCTCAGGCACTACTGATGGAGACATATTGTTAGCTATCTCCGGACCTCATTCTGATTCTCAATAGCTATTGGATCTTTATAACAAACGTTCTTTAATATTTTACACAAATTACTGATATAAATAATTAATTGCATGTTTAAAACCTATTAAGCAATTTAATAAAGTTTGTATGGCTTTGTATCCGAAAGAACTTGAAAAAGACTAAGAACACTCATCTGTATAAACATCTGTTGCTATCCAACTCTCATGAATATTTACTTTTCTTTCTTTGTTACGAACAATAATTATGTATAAGCATAATTTAAGAATATTCATGAATAACATAACAGGTATAGTTTAAAGTTACAATTTATGACAAGGTCAAGAAAACAAACTATATTAAAACAACTAAAATCATAATTGAAAATGAAAATCATAATTATTCAATTAATTAGTTTGACACTATATTGTGATCGTTGTGCAGTGTAAATATTCTAAATATAGTAGAGGTTAACTTGATAAGTACAGTTCAATCATACTTCATATCACAAGACCCCAAAAATAAACGATACTACATATCAATAAATGTAATAATCAGTTTCATCATTTAAATCCATATTGTGTAATACCCGGCAAAGTACATTTAGTATAACAAAGTGGACTTTTTAATACATTAATATATTGCAAATAAAGCCTTAAACGAATAAATATTAACTTACGTTTCATTGTACAATACAAATTAATTCCGTGCATTAAACAGAAACGTACGTAAACACGTAATCCATTAGGTGTAAACTTTTAAAGGCTTACTTAACGCTATGTAATGTTAAATAAAACTTTAAAAGCTATTTAAGCCCCATATTAACCTTGCTACCCAAATAAACCACCGGCGAATAAAGCTATGGATAATCAAGTTATCGTTTTTTTAAATAAACCATAATTTCATAGTTACCAGAAACATTTAAATAAAACTATACTGAAAAGTCAACAGAAACTAGAAATAACTAATAAGGGATGAAAGGATATAGTATTAGTAAAAGACGGGATAAACATACGACAACTATTATTTTTTTTTTATTTTGAAATTTAATTTTTGTACACATTTTCTATTGAATAATCCTTTGAACAAATAAAAATTGTCAAAATTAATCAAATTGTTTGGAAGCTAAATCTCAAGGCAACTAATATAATCACTAGCTAGTAGAAATAGGACTAAGGTAAGTTGTTGCTAATGTCTAAAGAGTATTTGACCTCATACAAATAAGAAATTATTTTGTGTTTACCGTGCCCTTCCTTAGGAATTCATCATTATAAACAGCTGATATACGTTCACAGCTGGACATAGGGGTCCCCCAATAATGAAGGTATTTGGATCGTCACCCACCACGCTGGTCCAATGCAGATTGGTGAGGAGCTAGAGAGTAGTTTGTTGATTAACAAGGTACACCACGTAGTAGATAAGCTTAGCTTGGGTTCCATAAGTTGTTCTATGAAACACCTTACATTACTTTGGGATATACAAAATCTAAATGCAGAAAGGCACCGGTGTTTTCCATAAAAGATAGTAAAAGTCTTCTCAAAGCACTGATACAGGCTTTAGATAGTGTAAATCATACATAAGCCTACCTCTCCTCAGAAGAAAGATATATATAAAGTCTTCTTTCTAACACTATACGTGCAACCTTTAGATATAAAGCACCTTTTAATTTGTTAAAGAGTACTAAACAGTAAAGTATCGCAACTTAACGCTTTAAGTTATAAAAAAAAAAACAATAAAAGTGTGTACACCGATAGCCACTTTTACAATTTAAATGAGTAGACAGGATCCTTTTGCCCATTAAACTAAATTTAATTAAAAGTCAGAACAGGGGTTTGTTAGTGCTAATTAGGCCATGTAGAATCAGATTTAACTAGACGCGCAATAAAAATGTTTACTCGCGTTAATTGGGTACGAGTTAGCTTTAAAATTACCTTTTATAATGTTACCACTTTTACATAGGATACAATTGACCATATTTTGAATATTTATACAACATATATTTCATTATTATATATTCTATCAAGAAGTTTTCAAGAGACTGGTGAAAAGGAACTATTCAGGATCACAAGATTAGGTTGTCTTATATGTATTTATTTATTTATGTATATAAGTATTTATTTATGTATTTTCATATATATTTATCTTCACATACATTTATATATAGTATTGAAAGAATTTCAAAATTTTTTCTGTTTTAAATTAAACTTTCTCACTTCTCCTACCACAACATCGCCCATTTCTTAGGTTGACTGGCAGGAAATTCTCATAGGCATTAAGTCCGCTTATTGGACCCTAATGTTAAGTGTCAAAAGACCTTTACAAATTAAAAAAAAATATCTTTACCTTTATTTTACATGACGATAGATGACCACCACGATGTAGACGAAGAAACTTGCTCGCTCAATATACTGTCTCTTACACGATTAACGGACTAGAGCATTGATTTATTATAAACCTCTGCCCTGTTTCCGTTTAAAGAAAAAAAGATAAAAAAAAGGTTAATTTCCTCAAGAGCGTCCGTTAAGAAACCGTGTAAATTAACGGCCGTGTAACGTTTAAATGTTTTCGGAATAAATAAAGACACCGTGAGACGGCAGCTCGTAAATCCATTCATTTGTCACTTTGCCCCGCTAATGTAAATGAATGGACTTAAACGAGTCCACGCGAAATTAAACTTTGAGAACAAACGGAATGGCCGCATTCGTCTTTATTTACCATTCTTACATTAACCGATTTGGCGGTGGACGAATTTGTAATGAACAATCAACTCACATCAGATCAGATCAAGAGATTAAATAAAACCTCAGACATAATGCATCCTCTGTTTCAGATGCATCACATAAATCACTTAGTATAAGTAAAGAAAGTTAAAACAAATACTACACAACATATTTATGTAGAAATATTTGCCAAGCGATAGCCAAATATTTTGTGCGACGCATTTCGAAGACAAATTTCCGAAAGTAAGCACGCTTGCTTATATCAATCTAAAAAGTATAGCTTTTAATAATTTAGATATAATAATTTCTTACTAAAATGTAGAAAATATATATAACAATAATTATCATATATGTTAAAAGGTTAAACAGGGTACTCTTACGATGAGACGAGCAAAGCCACCTGATGGTAAGTGATATGCTTACTCATAACGAGACGCTAGTTAAGATGGTATAGCATCATATTGCGCTAGTAGCCTTGATACATAAATTGTTAAGACTCGTTACTCCAGTAATTTCAGTAGCTACAGAGCACTCTTTAAACCGGAACACAGTACTGTTTGATGGTAGCAATGGAGGTTGCGGAGGTACCTACCGAGACGAGCTCCGTGAAAAGAGACCTATTACTAATAAAAAATACTGAAACCTTGTATTAAGTTTAATAATACTAAAGTGTATGAATTTAACATTTCGTTTAATTGTATACTACTCTAATATTTTCACTGCTTTGTAGCATTTATAGATAATAGAAGACTTAGGCGACAGACGTTTGATCTCATAGTCATCACGGAATACCTGCAGCTCTTTAATAATTGTTTACAGCCCGCTTTCCACAGAATAAGCTAAATCGTTTTTAAAGATAGCTGTATAGGTTCCCTCATTAACTTTTACAATAAAGGAAGTAAACCAAGAAACAATGATTACTAAAAAAAGAAGTAAAAGACGGGTCGTACATTTTGATTTTACGAATCAGATTATTATAAATGAAATTCCCACGCGAATTTCGGCCTTACCTATGTAACACGAATAGATCTATTATAAAATAAACAATGGGGCATAATCATAGATCCCATAACGTAATTACACGTTAATAATATTAGCGGAGGGCTCGGGTCGCGTTGTTAAGCAAAACTTACGATACGTACGGGATATTAATGCGAGCGGCGATAAAATGTAATTAATGAAGTCAGGGCTTACTCGGTGCTTAAAGTTTTATTTACTATAATACACGTTTGCCAACTACCCACTATTTACTGCTTTCGCACAGCTGAGGAAGTAATATCGGGAGAGCTTTATGTCCTTGGGAACAACAATATGATGCATAGACCACCCGCTGTGTACAGATGTGCTCCAAAGTAACTTTACTTGTATGTCATACTCCAATTTTAACAATATAAGTTAACTTTATAAATTACACACCTGCATTTAATGTTAAAGTATAGGCTGATCATTTTTTAATATAGCGGAAAACGGGCTTCTATTAACTTTTTTCCAATTAAAAAAAAGGAAATTTCGTTACATTTGACTCGAAAGCGCAAACAAAAAAAAAACTCTCGTATAGTGAGCTTCGCCGTGTATATAAAATTCCGAATGATTTTTTTTCGAGAGCCTACGAGAGCTGTACAATCGGCAACGCAGATACTACATTCAGGGGCTAACGATGGCTCTCTTTCTTTTATACTACGTGCAATAACGTAGGCGATTTTTATATTGAAAAAGTACTGAAAATACAAGTACATGTATACCTAAAAGATATGTTAGTTTAAAGTTAAATGCTTTCAAATATGAAGATTTATACTTCATTTAAAAGATCGAAGATTGATGATTTTCTTATGTATATAGATAATCATGTTAATATACAGAAATATTCAAAAAAATTAAAGTGATAAAAAATATTAAAACTGTACTATAACAATAGATTATTATAATCATTTAATGTACGTGTATGCAGATGCAATATGATGGTAAAAGTCACAAGCTTATCGTTTACCTGGAACTTGCCTAGATCGTTGAAGATATTGTGATCCATCATTGACTTCAATATCAGTAAAAGATATATATTTTTCTCTTACGGATAATGGAAAATTTGGACCGTTGAGTTTTACGTCAAATCCTACATGAGAGAACTTTGCTACGAAAACGTATCTTTTGAAGATTTTCTCCTGACACTAAAAATAGATAATTATTATTAGAAAATAAGAATATTAATATGAACACAAAGGAATAGTCTTTCATGAAAATGATTATATCATTCTGTTACAATTCAACTGAACCGGCAAGAAACTAACTGCTGGGGAAGAGTTAGAAATTAGACAATTATTTTGAAATATTCGTCGGCGCCGTCCCATTGCTCCGCGATAGTTCACTGTAATTGTACGATTCTTTTATCGATTTTACTTCATTCACTTGTAAATGGCTCCATTGTATTTTTTGTTATAATTCGGCGAGGAGACGACACAAGTAAGGCGTTTACCTGATGGTAAGTTATACGCCTGCCCAAAACAATGCGGCGCTGGTTAAAATTGTATACAAACAGAGACGCGCTCATCGCCTTGAGACGTAAGTTAATAAGTTTCGTTACCTCAGTAATTTCACTGGCATACAGCACCCTTCAAAACAGAACACAGTAATGTTACCACGTTACTATTTGGCAGTAAAAAATAGCAACCGTGGCGGTATCTACCTAGACAGTCAAATGAGATCTACCACCAGTTTATAGAAATTTTTAATATTATATCGTGAATTTTATAAAACTCTACTTTTTGATGTTGAACTAATCTAATTTAAAGCTTTAAAATAACGTCCTTTTACTAAAAAAATATTATTTTGTGATTACTACCGCCTATTTACATCGTTGTACAACGATATAGATGTATTTGTAAGTTGCATTTTGAAGGGCGCTGTACCTAATATTTGGGGTACTGAAACAGATTACTATTCCAAATTTACATTTCTCTTGTTCCTAAAGACCATTAAGGCTGATAGCCAAATGTAGATATAAATACAAAACCTGTGAACTTATATTTTGAAACATTACCTTTGCAATCATTAGGTTTAATAGAAATATTATAAACAGCAACTAAACTATATTAATATTTAAATAATAAATGACATTGAGATCTGGATGTACTTTATATGAAGTCTAGACAAAGAGAAACGATTACATATAAATGTCCCATATTTGTTATGGTCATGTAAGATACCATAGAAAGACTTTTACTTGTAAACTACATGATCATTTGTCAGTTCTGATTCAAATAGAAATTCCTCAACAACTTTTGTCACCAGAAATAATGATGTACGTAGAATTTCAAATATACAGTACATAACTGCAGAGAATCCATGCTCTCGGGCAAATTCGTAGTTAAATCGTCCATTGTGTGTTGTCGGAACTGGAAACTGTGTTTAGTTGTTCCGTCGAACTCTAGTCGGACTGTCAGTTGAAAACAAAATTTTGCCCGGTTAAAACATTAATAAATGGTCTATGAATAATGCTTTTTTTTCATTTAATGTGTTTTTTTAACAAAATATTTATCAGTGTTTCTATATTCTGCGTTAACAAATTTCTTGCTTTGTTAATCCATTTTTCTTCCAAAACAACTATTAGGCCTTAAAATTGTACGTCTGATAAAGATAAATAAAATTTACATTTTTTGCTGTGATTTTTTTTGGATGAAACATTTACTTTTCAGTTACTTTAAGGAGTTAAAATCTACGAGCGTATATTCGCAAAAGAAATACCTCGAACATGGGCGAAAGAAACTCTGCGGACTATACATGTATATGTATACGCTTTTTTCTTGCATACTGACTTGATTGCGCTGCATTTAAATACTTTGGAATGTTAACTTAATTAAAGAAAACAAGAATTTTTGCTATGTTATATATTTCCTCATTTTGTTAATATTAATCATTAAAAAAACTTTACTTTATTAGTTACCATACGTAGAAATATAAAAGGTGAGAGTTAGTTCCGCGTATGGGTTACCGACTGCAAATACCTTTATATTGTTAATATAGAAAAAAATTAAAAACTATTTAAAATTTTAATTATTGTATTATCTACTACTTCTGTTAATGCTGTATGAAAAGAAAAACATAGACTGTATTATATTTTAGTGTATTCATTTTTTCTATTTAATAACCGAAATTTTGGGTTCATTACTACAGCAAATGCCAACAGCTTAGTTTTAATAATTACTTTTTTTCCATTCTACCGACACAGAATGAGCTCACAACATATTAAAAGATTATCTATTTAAATGTAAAACACATTAAAACTCCCTGTCTCTTTATTACACCCTTTGGAAAATCAGGATACATGAGCATAGACAGCCGTAGGTTTGTTTGAATAAAAAATAAACGTCAGTTTAGTTTCAATGCAATAAGAACCTAAGGATTATAGATTTAAAGCTTTTTTACCATCAACAGTTAAACTATTATTTCAAAATCCTGAATGAATATGTGACTCGAATTGTTTACTCGCGACGGCAACATGCCGAGTTAACTAACGAACTCACTATACGATATTTGTAAAACAATTTTCATTGTCGGCTCTATTTTAGATATCGTAATAGTTCAGTAAGGTCATAGGGGTGTGAGTGGTCCCACATAACTACACACGAGACCCAAGCCAGCCTCACCTGTCGTGGTGCATCTTGCTAATCAATAAACGAGTCTCTGGCTCTAACAAACCGCAGTGGTGGGAGACGGTCCAAATCCCACCATTAATAAGGGAGACTTTTGTCCTAGTGGACATCTAATGACTGATGATGATAACTCAGTAAGGGATTATACGTCTCGAAGACGCGGATTCAGTATCCACTGAAGTCAAGTTTCCCGTGAGGCAAGCACCATGTGCCAAGAATAACTGTTG
This sequence comes from Pachliopta kotzebuea, assembly GCA_018246255.1. Classification (NCBI taxonomy): domain Eukaryota; kingdom Metazoa; phylum Arthropoda; class Insecta; order Lepidoptera; family Papilionidae; genus Pachliopta; species Pachliopta kotzebuea. The sequence continues at coordinate 15,131 of DWLS01001792.1, forward strand.
TCTTAAACATTTGACATGCACCAACCCGCACTTGGCCAACATGGTGGATATATTAAAAGAGTTGTTTATATACAAACAGTTTTTACATATACATGATATTTGTAATACATCTCATACAATAGTTAAATAGTAATAACTAATCATTAATTTTCTGTGCTTGGTGCACTCTCCACTAGCAATGATTCTAGTCTAGTGTCAACTGCTGGCGTCAACAGTAGCCAGAAGAAAGTAGTGATCTTTTTTGTTGGGATTTACTTATATTAGTAAGTCTCTGTTGCCGGAGACCGTCTAGGTAGGTACCAACGCAGCTCCGATTGCAGCCGACAAACATTACTGTTCAAACATAGTCAGTAAAATTAATTATGACGAGTACAACTTACATCGAACACTTTCTTCTTACTAATGTTTCCATGCGTAATAACTCTTCTTTCATAGTAATTTACAATCAAATGATAGACATCCACTACTGGACATAGGTCTACCTCAAAAATTTGGAATGATCTGGGCCATCCCCACCACGCTGGCTCAATGTGGATGTTAGGATACCAGAGCCTTATTTGTTGATCAGCAGAGTGCACCACGAACAGGTGATGTTGGCTTGAGTCCCGTGAGTTGTTGTGTGGGTCCACTTACACTCCCACCCTCGTAGTAATTATAATAACAAAATCAATATTTCTTTACAATAATAGTTATAAGAAATATCTTAAATTATAATACTGATACAAAGCCTATAGAAATTAGAAGTTGTCGGAAAAGCTAACGGTAGAAACTAATTTTTTAAGATGTACCTAAAGTCGCCTTTTATTGAGTCATCTTTCAAAAATATTTCGGTTTAGTCTGGCTAAAAAGCAATATCGTTCTTTGGTTTTCCCTACTTCCCTTTTTGTTCTTAATAGATCCATTTGTTCTTCCTTCGCGTCTTTGTTTTAATCCTTTAAGAAATACGTAGCTATAGCAGCAAGAAATAGATTTTAATTAAATCCTACTCATTGCGTATTAACTTTATTATACTCCTCGTCAAAAATTCCTTGTTCTATTCTTTTCGAAATTAAAAATGAACCGAATTTAATTTTTTTTTTACTTTCCCACAGGCTGTGACATTTCTGTGTTGGATGAAGAGGACTCGCGCTTGACTGAGGGTAAATGTCAACAGTCCTTGCTGCAACCGGGTCACAATGACGCTACGAAAGCTTTCCAGTACAATTTATTTTTTAAATGCAATTCTACCATGTTGTTAACTTTAATTTTCGTGTTTTAATAACTAATTAGATTTTCCGATTATCGGCAAATTTTGAAATTATAGCTCCCATAGGGCAGATACATGTTTGGTGTTCGCTTATCACTGTTATTGTCATGTCATTTATATATATGAAAATGACGTCGAATGCTTTTTTGTGTATTTAGATTGGGTAGAAAAGCTTATTTGATTTCAATATGATGAGACGACGAGACGAGCAAGGCGTTCACCTGATAGTAAGTGATACGTTTTTCTACAATAACTTAGTGCTGGTTAAGATGGATGATGATAAGTAAACACAGCACCACATTGCGCTCTTCGTCTTGAGATATAAGATGCATCACATTACGTCAGTTCATACGAGATATATCATAGATACTGCAAGCTAGATAAAGCTATATAAATATTACTTTTATTGAAAAAAAGGATCTATTTCTTATAGGCAACAAAATATAATGAATTAGAAATATATAAATAATAAATAAGGTTTAGACATTTTTGGACACGAAAGGACACAGGCACACCCAATATTCGTGAAATCATACACCTACAAATTCGATTGTGCCCATAAAATTATTCAATAATAACAAAATATCATTTAGACGACATTAAAGTAGATAATACAGATATTAATAGTAAGAATAACAAAGAACTAAAATAAAAAAATGTGGCACATAGTATTGAAATTGGCAATAAAGTTATGTCTTTTTCTATTAACCTTATAAACATGAATATTTTTATACCGACTTATTATAATGAATCGCTAATGGTCACTGACAGGTTACCATTTGTACTTACTTATACCAAAAAAAAGGAATTAAACATTATTTATTTTTACTCCAGTAGGAATCCGTAGATGTTGTTGATATTTAATTAATCCTTAATTGAGTTTCACTTCAAACGGAAACCTCGAGGCTAGGCTTGTGGAAATAAAATTAAAGTAAATGTTATCCTGATGAAAATAAGTCCAAGTTTAATTTTCTTTGTCGATGCAAACTTTGAAAGCGCAGAGTACTGTACGCGGGGCTTTCTGATGACTCTACATGTTAAGGAAGCTTTTGAAGATGGCTCAACTATTGGCAAATACATTTTTTAATTATCAATCTATCTTATTTTATCAGCTGCTTTTGCTTGCAATTGCTTAATCTTTTAACATGGAGGTCCTTTGATCGATGAGAGAGATGACATGTAAAGTTAGGATAAGTGTCCAATATCTTCAAACCTTTGACATTTACTTTACAGTGTTCCAACTGTTTTGACAGTTACTACTCAAGTTGTCGAGGGCCACATTATTACAGACTAGTACGCTTCCGTCTTCGGATTTTATAATATCATGTTGAAAGCAATATTTTACTTTAGCTAAGTATTTCAATAGCTACGGATCTAAAGTTATAATTCCTCCTTACGATACGTTCTTAATATCTATGCAGGAATTGTTTATTAAAAGCTTTAAAGAGTTTTGTATGAGTTTTCGGCAGAATCCATGTATTGATCGTTAACTTTTTTTCCCAATTCCAGCCAGAGGGCCTTTTAGAGTAATTGAAGCAATATTTCATAGGAAGTTCCTGTGTAATCTTTTGTAAAAACATCCGTATAACCACCGTACATTTTTAATCCATCGGATCATCACGCTCTTAAACAATAATATTACAAAACGTTGAAATAGATACTATCACAAATAAATTGTCTATAAATAATTTCTAGAAAATATTATAGCTAATATCTTTTTCTGTCGAAAGTTAAGTTATATTTAGGTACAAGAAAAGTAAATATATTATGATACATTTAAAATTTATATAACAACGTTCACATAATTTTTGGAATTTAATCAACGAACTCGACACGTCGAAAGTAAAAGAGCGATGGTAATTTTCTAGACATTATTCCGCAGACGGATAATAATAGAGTTATAACATCATTTACATAATTATAATTAATACCTCAATTAGTTGACTACTAAAATAATTAAAGAATATACTTAATTTCTCATGAATTATCATAAAAAAATATTATTTTCGCGTACAAAATACTGGTTAAATTTTGGTCATGGAGATAAACAGTTAATTAAACCTGTAATAAAAGGCTATCGGCAACACAGGCATCGAGCCAATGAACAGTATCAGCGCCGCTGTTCCGCGTCACCAGTACACAGAGTACATAATTAAAAATGATCTACGAAAACTTAAAATTTTTAGGCATAAACTTCTTCGGTCCTACATTAATCAAAAGTTTACTACTTATTAGAAAAACATTCTCTTTGTTTCCAAAATGGCGTATAATCGACCTCAATTAACAATGATATAAAATGACAAAGACAATGTAGTGATAAGTTCAGACAGCCAGAACATAGCAATAATAGCAGAGCAGATTTAATATAATCATAGTATAAATAAATTATATGTAAAAATTATATATAAATAAATTATATAATCATGGTAGCTAGCCGGGTGTATTTGTAAAAAACCCGGTCACGAACCAAACTACAAACCATATCAATAATAACAATAAAATACCTGTTTCTGAGATCACACAACTTTTTCTCTAGAGAAGCACCATAGTGTTTTATTCGGTATAAGTCGAAGATAATAGTTAAGAATGAATTAAATAATACTACAGTTAACCTAAACGGATAAACAAAGGTTACATTTATATTTTATAATGAAAAGCCTTCATATAAATACAGTATAATAGCAGTAGTCGGTATAACAAACTAAACGAAAGAGGTAACATAACGACCCGTGGTGACATATAAACAACTTCAGGTAGGTGGCGCGCGAAGCACGGTGGCGTCGTGTTCGTTCATTATGTTGCCAACATTTTGTCACATATCTGTTCCTTCGTTGATAACAATTTTGACAACAGTTTCACAGATAACGGAAAATATAAAACAGAACACAGGGCTTTATTTTAATACAATTTTTCTTAAAGAAAACAAAATACTAATTTTACATTACAACACCACAAATAAAAGGGCAAAGGCACAGATACAAATCTTTTCGCGCTAAGAGTTAATAATAAAGTCCTTTAGTAAATTCACCATGTTTCGCAGCACTAAATAATGCACACTGGACGCCACTATCTGGCAACGAGCTCGCGAAATATGACTAAAATGTTTGATAGTTCGAGTTATTGGATTATAGACTTTAAACGTCGGTATGGACGGTTTTAATTGAACCGAAAACGAGTTTGAAAACGTTTTATTTCTCTTTATTCTAACCCGCAGGCGGCAACGTGCATGCATGTACGGGAAATTCTAACCTACCCTCATAAAATATGATCATTTGACTTTACGATCAAACGACCCTATATGGAATGGATTTATTCACTTCGTCTTAACTTCTATATTTCGCCGCAGATAATGACGCAAATATAAACCGTTTTACAATAAATCTTAACTCATTGTATATTATTTTTCTTTATTAAAACTGGCAACATCCATGAGTAGGAGTTTTATATACAGACGAAGGGATAATGTATGAATAAGGAGGAAGGATAAGGACAGAGGGCAGCTAAAAGATGTTAGGTAATTTTAATTTTGATAACACAAATAAAAATCATTAAGAGCGCTGTTGAGTAAAATATATAGCGATTAATAATCTATTATTTTTTATATTTTATTCTAAATTTAATAATTATATATTAAAAATGATATAAGACTAGAAATAAAAGTAATGATCGCAAATGGCAGGTCTCTGTTACTGTTAGAAAATATTTTTGTCGAATATTGTTAGGGTAACACTGCTGCTTCCAAATTAGTTCCCTCAATGTTACGGTACTCTCACACCCGATTCGTCACTTTCCACACGCGCCGCTTCCTCCGCCGGATGGGGCGCCCGCCAGGCTCGCACACCGCGTACACTCGCAACAC
>DWLS01001793.1:0-20235 GCA_018246255.1 Pachliopta kotzebuea
TAACCGTGCGCTCCGCCCCAGGGGCGCGAGGTATGCAATTTAATGCATTTCCATCATGTAAATAAAAAAAAAAAAAAGATGAGGGTTGTAAGGATTCCCACACATAAACTTACGGGACCCAAGCCAACCTCATCTGCTCGTGGTTCACCCTGCTAATCAACAAACGAGGCTCTAGTTCCCCACCAATCCGTATAGGGACAGCGTGGTTGGGAGATGGACTAAACCCCCCTTATTATTGGGGGAGGACAATGTCCAGCAGTGGACATCTATCGGCTAATGATGAAATTGATTAAAAGTTTCAATCGTTTATCACCATATAATAGGCAAACAGGAAATAGAAACAATTCCCACAATAAGTAAACATTAATAAGAAAAGAGCTGCGCTGGATATTGAATGTGTAAATCATCTTTCAATTCAATTTTAACGACGCGTAGAACTATTGTTGTGGGATATGATTTGCGAGACAACTTCACAGTTGTAACGAGGATATTCTGTATTTTACAGAATTATAAATATATAATTCTACTTCACGAATGAGTCTAGTTAGAATATAGCCATCGCAATCATAAAAGGCGGCTAAAGAATGTAAATTTAAAGGTTATTAGCATATTGCAATCGCTACCCCCATGCCGACCGTGGTGAGTAAAACAAATATCATGTTTGAATAAGCTTATGCCCAATAGTGATAATTAATCTTAGGCTTAAATGATTAAGCGATTTTCTGTTATGATTTTTACTGAATACTGTCTATACAGTAGATTCAGTATTTAATGCTAGCACTAAGAATTAGCGTGAGTCCGGGTTTAACTAAAGCGTCAAAGGAATTAGGATACTATATATTTGCAACAAGTATCCTTATCACTTAATGACTTACGTACCTTGTCCATGTAAAAATAATTAAATTATCAATGCAGCAGTTTTTGATCACTCACCATTTACGATCACTAGTCATTATTTTAACTAAAATCTACTGCCTTAATTAAGAGTAATATAGAAAGTTCAAAAAGTTCTGAATATATATATTTTTGGTAGCATACTTTATAGTATAATAGTTGTGTTCTAATGATCATATCACTATTTAATAAAAATCATGATCATCATATGGTGCTGGAAAAATTTAACTGTCAAATAAAATGGTCAATAATGATTAACTAAAAATATCTGGTCTTATCCAAGTTATGCTTATCTTCTCCGAAACAATATTGATTTCGAAACGACTTGTTGGAATGACACAAAGGATGTGCCATGTGGACTAAAAATCTATGGCCTAACATAATGTAACAATTCATTCCACCTTTTTAATACAACAATTTGTATGAAAATTAATATCTAAAATTTAATGTACATAGTAGTCAAATTTGTTGTGAATGTGTGGGCAAACGTTATGTATATAGTTTCATTTCGGTTAAAAGATTGTATGTAACATATTTTGTAAAAAGTATATTGAGTTATGTAATTAATTCAACAAAGACAAATAATATTATTTTCTATGCATGCAGTTTAGTTTAAAAAATTAGTAAATATCTAGTATCTCTTAATACTATAGCTTTTACAATTTATAATAATGTAAATTTAATGTTTATATCTTAGCATAAAAGTCTTTGACTTGATTGTTTTGTAGGTCTTCGGAATGCTTATAAAATTCATCAGTTCCGTTTTTTTTTAATAGCATGTGTCTAATAAAGGCATATTACAGATCAAAATATGTTTTTAGTTAGAACATTACCATTTGCATGAAACATAGTTTCATATATTACATTTGTCTGTGATGAATATCACATATATATTAACATACCGTTGTCTTAGCTTATCAATATCTACTTAAATTATTTTTTACTTAGTCGCTTTTTATGATAAATAGAAGTAAGTGGTAATATTCTGACAGGGTTTCTGTGACGTATCAATTGAAATCGTATACTATTTACAATTACAATGTTTTTTTAGTTAAATTTCAATAAATAACTAACTCCAAAAGCAATGATAATTATCAATATCAGCTTCAAACAAAAAAGGAAACGTGAAAAAAAATATTCGCCGACAACTTATCTTAAGATAGTTAAGTTTTCTGTTGATTGCTGGTTTGAGTTCTATGTTTTATGTAACACGCGATTTGTCCATTAAGTCAGAAAGGCATATAATCACTTGTTACTAATGTCTGCCGAGGTTGTATTTTCGAAACGATTAAAGCACATAAAATAAAGTGTCACACGATTTTAAACATTGTAAAAGGAAACTTTACAGATAATGTAACCAATTTTAAGTTATCCGTGTCCTAATTTAATATTCATAGCCTATAATCGCAAGAACGACTTTTAGCTACGTCGTAATTTTCTATTCCTTGCTTTACTTGGTAGCATGAAACAACTTGTGTTTTGGGAAGAAATTGTAAAGTTATTTCATATTTCATAGTAAATATTTCACAAATTAATAATTTTTCTTTTTTTCGACTAGTTCGTATTTTTCATGGATATTTGATTAAGTAGAAACATGTAATTCAGCTACGCTAAATATCTCTGAATTTTCAACAAATAAATGGGCTTATTGCTATAAAGCGCACAACATAAAGTCCTTGTCAAGATTAAATATTCATTAGTGAATTCTTGATTGTCTCATCAGCAGAAGCAGCGATAGTATAAACTACTAGTGACAGAAATAGGTGCTGCTGTGGAATCAACAAGACGTTTTGCATGATCTACTGGCCATAGACAAAAGTGGCTGCTCTATATCTCGAATTTACAGTTGAAGATCTTAATTTCTATCTTTAATGTAGTGATTAATTTTGTATTTAGTTGCCATAATGTTATTATCATCACTGTAATTTTTACGGGATATGTATTACTGAAAGGTTTTGAAGGATAGGTTACTTCACATACAGATTGAATAGAAATTTATCTTTAAAAAGTAGTAAGTATTTATGTGTTGTCAATTTTATTACTAATATGTAAATATTAAAAATTTAGCCATTTTATTTATTTCATAGTTTCTTGTCATATTTCTTCAAGAGGTGATAGAAAATGGTCTTAATGGCTAAAAGAACTATTACTTAGTTAAGTGTGGCTTAGATTCGTAGTAGAGAAAGGAGTTATAAATGCAAATATATATATTACAATAAACATTAATTATTAATAAAACGGTGTTTACTTGTTTAAGTTATATACTTTAAAATAAGTGTAATGAATTAATTTATTACAAGTAAAGCTGACAGCAAAAATTAAGCCTTTGCGTCTCGCGCGCGCCCGCATTATGTGTAATTGTGATTTAATAGATCTACGTGCCGCTTTTATTTAGTACTAACACAAACAGAGACCTTTGTTTATGTTTGTTGGAGCCGTGAATTGGAAAGACAACATTGAAAATAAAATATTCGATTCAGTCCGATTGTTTTCTTTAACAATATTTCATTAATAAATGAAAAAAATATAGCAAGACTCAAAACGGAGAGCAGGGTTCAATATACTTCCCTTCAATTACACCTGTTGTTCTCATTAAAGATAAGCCTCGCATTTAGAGTTTTGATAACGTAAGTAACAAAATTAAATAGCTAATACCTTATTACATATTATTTTTTAATATGAATAGCTCTTCATATCATCGTTTGAAGATATCGATGTTCTTTTTGAAAGGAATTGAAGTCTATCAAATTTAACGTAATGATTTCGATACACATTAATTAAATGTATAAAATTCCCATAAATGTACAGAATCGTTACATTAAGGACTACTAAAAATTATAAGGATTAAATTACAAGTTATTACTTTGATACAAGTAATTTATTTCCCATTTAATTAATTAGTATAGAAGAATTTGATATTCAAGACAAACTCTGGAATATAATTGATAATTGGTATCTTAAATTTATTCCAATAAATATTCGGACAATGTTTAGTTTTACAGGTTTTGGAAATGGCTCGGGGAGTTTAACTTATAGAACTACATTTGTACTTCATTGAGATACTTCGGCAATGTTCAATTATATATTTTATATAAAGATTACTTTGTTGGATATAATTTCGTGTGGTTGGGCGCAGTTAATACTAAAACCTTTAATATACAAAAGTTTATAAATATATCATATTTTAAACGTGTTATTAAAATGTAAATTAGTTAGAAAGAAGTATGTAATATATTTTCAAAGGATATGTTCTATAGTAAATAATAGAAATAAGAATATTTAAATATGACTATATACACAAATGTATATGTACAGGTATTGTAATGGTAGATCATAAGATATTATAAGTATTAATATAAGAGTAAATATAAGTTAAAATATCTCTGAATAATAATATCAGGGAAAAGCAGAAATAACATAAAAAAAAAATAAAAGTATTAAATTTCGCTGCTTATGGAGAAATAATGGTAAATAAGCTGTAAAAGCACGATAAGAAGTTTTAATGGTATTCTCTTTCATTTGTAATATAATATCTTTTAAAATATATTACAAAAAGAAATTCTGTAATAACCATCATTTTAAAAAGCAAGCATCTACTCTTTCCCCTTCTCGCTTTTTATTAACATAGGGATCGAGGAGGTTGGTTACTTCCATCATAACTACTTTTAATCAAGCTTCTATTCGGAATAATTACATCAGAGATCGGACTCGAAATTAAAAGTATTAGTTTTAGTCTTAGGCTCCACTACCAGATTGCCATGTTTGAATTACATGTCGTTTTTATAAAAAAAATTACTCATATGTAACATACAATACAGAAAGGAAGCTGTATATGTAACTGTATTCTTATTTATTTCATGATAGTAATGAAATAATCTTTTTTATATTTATTAAAATGTATAGTTTTGAATAATCTATTCAAGCCCAAAATTATAACGTATCTTATTAGTTTTCGTGTAACTATTGGTAAACGTAACATTAATTATGAAATAATATATATACACATTAAACTGCCATCTTCACCTATGACGTCATAAAAAGGCCTATTTCCCTACCGTACTTAGAATTCTTTGAACTCGCTCTAGACAAGAAACTAAAAAAATGCTTTTATACATTTGTAAGCTAAGAAAAAGAACTGAGACAAGTATTTTGCACAAATTGCTTTTTTCGCCATTCGCAAGATTACACTCTAAGAAATAAATCTCTTCTTTCCGCTTTCGTCGCTCTCATTTTGTACGGACATTGAAAAACATTATTTATACCAAAATATTTTCCGCACTCACTCGACGGTAACGGAATTTTTTATTATTTTGTGTCATTTCGCATACGATGAGTGCATGATATATTTCGTTTAAAGTTAAATTAGATAAATTAACAAAAAAGTTTTTTAATAAGCTTATAACTAAATTATTTGTTAATTAATGTTATTTTAACCTTTTCAGAAACTTCATAAGGAAAACAATAAGGAACATTATTGGAGATGAACGAGGGAGACGAGCTAAGGGGAAATGAAATTTTTCCGTTATTTCATTACATCAAAACTGACAGTAACATGTCAAAGAAAATTCTGTGGTTATATTTGAATGTTTGGTTACAAACTGAAGAGAAGTTTATACCTAATTATTCGAGTATTGCTAGTATGAAAATTAGTTTTCAAAGTAACTTCTTGTGGAGGGAAATATGAAGTTATATATTATTGGTATTATGTTCGTCTTACTCGAACTCATCTAGTTACCACCGCAGCGCTTTTTGCCATTAAGTAGTTTCCTTCGCTCGTCTCATTGGTTTCTGTAATAGAGAACTTATTTCAAGTAATTTTACTTGATACTTACATACAATATAAAGATGTTTAAACTGATATTGAACGTTTTTGGTTATTCACTTTCTGCGTATCCCTTTGGAAAACGTAGACAAGTATTTACCTAATTTTTGCCGAAATGTATTTCAATATCGTGACTTGGATATTTTTTGTTAGACACATATTCTAGTATCCTTTTTAAATTAGTAAGGTTTGACATATTATTTTGATTTAATGAATGGTTATTAAGTGATAGAAGGGGATATAGTAAAGCTTGTTCAAATTTTTTCCAACATCGTATGTGTGTGTGTATATTTCCAACATCATATATAGGTAGTTGGAAGACAGCCATACTTAAGGTAGTATATTTACAAAATAAGAATACTAGCCATGAAAAGCTACTGTCTAAATTCCATCACACGTGACCCAGAATTCCAATTATCATTGTGTTTGATGTCTAAGATCTTATAATTTGTCAGTATAATATATAAATGTTAAACTAATAGAAGCGCCGACTTTAGATCTATAATATCTAAGAAATTGCCCCAAAGATAATTAACGACAATATCCTTCTTGTCTGACATATTTCGTATTATCTTGACTCTTGGAGATTGATGTGGGCGATTACAGATCGTATGTTCTTTACTCATCTTTTTGCTTAACTATTAAATAAAGAAAGAAACTTATTTCGATCTGGCATTAAATGCTTAATACAAAGTATTTATAATATAAATGCAACATGAATGATATTTTTAGTTTTAGTAAGCACATTTATTAATATTGACCCAGTTCATGAAAGTTTCTAAGATATTACAAGAAATTGGCAATCGAGACACGTCTCATTGGTAAAGATATTCAAGCCACCTGTGCTCGCACTCTATAAAATCTTAAACACGCTTTGGCTGCCTCAATAAACCACCAATAAAATTCGTAGCCTCCCACAACGGCAATATTTCTTAATAAATGATACAATATGACTAAGGAGTGGGTAACTCATTTCAAGAGAAACAAGAGATTGAAACTAATTAGTTTACCAGAGACTAAAGTGATTCATGATCATATATTATTATTTTAAATACATTATTCACATTGTTTACCGGAGACGTGTCAATATGTTTGGACATCCATCATCATTTCTGGTATACGAACATGTTCCTGTGTAATACAATATTATATTGCATAATTAATACTAAAATAGTATATTGTTTGATTACAAAATATCTTGTACGTCAGTCATTACATTTATAACTACTATTCGGCGTTCCAAGAACTCTTAATCGTTGTCAAAGTTTGTTAGTTTTCATTGTAACAAAAATCCATTTTCTTATTATTTATAGATAATGTTAGAAAAATTATGTCGTTTTGTCTTTCGATGTTATTGTTATTTATTCAATAAATATTAATAAATGTTTTATTTAACAATAATATAAAGCGTAGAGAACACGAAAGCAATGAGATTGAAATAATTTTCGTAAAGTAGCGTCAAGCAATTTGGACAATGGGGCTGTAGGAATTTGTAATATATTATACGGTTCTCTTTTCAGATCCGGAATGTAAATGAACTTTCGCCAACAACAATGATAGCGGTTACCATTGTTTCACGTGCTACGGTTTGAATTAAAAACTGTGAACAATGGCTGAACAAATTTATATCGCCTGTAGTATAGCAACCTGCAATTAACGTCTTATATCTAGTCACAAACCGCTACAATAAACAACTGATGAATTGCTCCGATCAAAGCAAAGTATAAGGTGAAGTCTAGAGCGATCAGTATTTTACGCTTATATGTTCTAGGCTCTGTTTGCTTAAGATACTTAGAACCCGCGTGAAAGTGGGAAGTTTCCCAGTCATAATACCTTGCTTTCTCATAATATCCTAAATTCCTCGTCAAAAGGAATTCTAAAGTAATTTCAATATTGTAATTGCATCCTACATTTAGATTCCGGTTTCAGATTTCACAGATGTGATATAACATTGCCGTTAACGTGTTTATGGAACTCCGTGTTTTCTTCACAGTGATAAATCTGCGGGAATTATGAAGTTTTAAACAAGAAAGCTTGTAATTAGCGCGATAATTAAAGGGGCTTAATTGTCATGGCAGTTCATGCTTCGAGTTTTAAATGAGGAGGAAAGGACACTAATTGGTGTTCTCCTTCGCTTTCCGAATATAATATTACTTAATTAATAGGATACTTCAGAAAGAACGCACAATCTAAAATTAAGCCATTGACAATTTCATGTACAAATGCTAGGACGACGTATTATTACAAAAAATTGTAAATACAAAAGATCAAAATGACATATAAGTTAAGGTATATGAAATATACTCATATATCTTACAAATACACTGACTTGACGAGTTAAATGAACGACCAAGATATTTTCAGTGCTGTAGCTACAAAATAAAGTATTCTGATTATTGTATTTGATTATGTAATTTTTCTTTCGTACAAAGGTATTGTTTAATGGACTTATGTAACAGAGTATAACAATTATTGAGTTTTGTCATTATCATACATACATAGATATACATACATTGGGTATTTCAAAAATTCGAAAGGCTCCTGATGTAGCAAGTTTAATAGTTACGACGAGCAGAAAAATGGTGACATTAATCTCATTTCCGAGAGCAAATAGCTTTCGAACGCGATGTAATGCATCGTATAAAATAGAGTAGTTCGAGCAGAAAGTGAACGATTGTGTAGGTTTCTGCGCGATTAATTCGGTGTCAGATTAAAAGAAAAAAAAACCTATCGTTTAATGTCGAAATTATTAAAAACTTTTGTGCTGTTGATGTGTAAATAAAATCCTTTAAATTACAAGAATTCTACCTTTACAGGTTTTGTATTAGCATTGTATAAGTTGTGTATAGTTAAGAAAGAATATTACGATATCATTTTTAAGTAGTAAATTTTCTTACTTTTTATTCATTCTTATATTATAATAACATAGCATCGAAAAAACTTGAAAACTGATATTGGTAAGTAGGTACCACCGCTGCTCCTATTGCAGCCGAAAAACAGTAATGTGCAAACACTAATGTGTAGCTACTGAAATAACTAAAGTAACGAGACTAAATACCTTATGTCCCTAGGCGACGAGCGTGTAATGTTATACTTTGTATACCACGTTAACTAACGTCTCGTTGCTATGAGCAAGTGTGTCACTTAAGATTCGGTGAATTTCTACCTCCTCTATCACCTTGCAGAATACATAAGATATTTTTTTTAATTTTAAAAGATGAACATTACTTTGTCTCTTATCCTTCCCTATGAAGTAGTTTTAAAGTTTTTTGATTACTTATTAGTGTAGAAAGGATTGCAACTAAATTCTTCGAGCTGAAACGAGGAAAAAAATTAGTAATGTTTTATTCCTTAACAAAAATACACTTTTCAGAAATATTTATCAATTTAAGTAATTGGCTGAAATAATTTCTTACTAAAATAATATAAAGATCACACATTTTGAGATCCTTGTAATATTTACACAGCTTTCTTATTTCCACGGAATCAAATATCATAGGTACAATAAAAGAATTTTTGTCTATTATATGAAATGAAGGTTTTCACCACTTGGGTGTGATTCGGTAAATTTTTTTTGTTCATGATCCGCATAAAAAGTTGATAACGACGTCGCGTCGCGGCTGTATCTCAAATAAAACTCCTCTGACGAATTTCCACGGAGAAATGAATTGAGGTTGTATTGTAATTTTATGACTCAAATCTAACTACAGACAGACCTGTTCCTTTATGAGATTTATTGAGATTAAACTAAATATTTCAGAAATATTTTATATCACAAAATATAATTTTTTATATAATGAGACGTTCGCTGTAAGGTACTCATAAAGTGGCGCTGGTTAAGATGGTATACACAGCACAACATTGCGTTCGTTGCCTCCAGACATCAAATGTTTAGTCTCATCATCCCAGTAATTTCACTATCTTACAACGCCTTTCAAACTGAAATATAGTAATGTTTGCACCCTCCTGTTTGTTAGCTGCAACAGGACCTGCGGTGGTACCTGCATAAATGGTCTCCGGAAAAGTGAAAACACCAGGGATAGGCTTTCTAAAGACCTTTTGTAAGTTATATTTTGTATTTGACATGCAATATGCAGTGAATTAAATATTTTTCTTTCTTTTAGTATATGGGTTTTTAAAAACCTGTACACTGCCATCTTGGTTATGCAAAATTTTAAACTACTATTCAGCAATAAAAATTAACAATTTACTTAATTATCCCCTGATAAAGGTCAAGAAAAAGTGGAAGAATTATAATGCTGTTAATCGGTTTTGTATAAATTTAGTTTTTTTTTAATCATTTTGTTTATTAATCAGTCCTCTTTTTAGTGTAAACATATATTAATAACTTATATTATTATATATAAATACTAAATTAATACCTTCAATTGGAAATAATTTATGTATGAAGATGAAGTGTACATTGGCTGTATTGATGAATACTGACTAGAATTGATAACGATTCTGGTGTAGCATAAATTGACTTCTTTGGGTTATTTATCGTATCAAATACGAGTACATCGCCAAAGCGATATAATACATTAATGTTGATAGACTTATTTTTTTTAGTATTACTTTTTCTAATCAAAATTTAATTAATTGTAAACTTTACCAGTGACAAGTCTCTGTCTAGGAAGGTAGAACCGCAGCTCCTGTTTCTATCGCCACACAGTGGGGTGCAAATATTACTGTGTTTCGTGTTAAAAGAAATTATAGTTAGTAAAATTATTGAAATGACGAAGATGTACATTTAATGTCTTAGAGCGATAAGGTCTATATATGTATATTACGTATTATGTACATTGCAACCGCTACATTGTTATCACTTACTATCAATACCTTATTCTTTTCGTTGCTTCATCGAAAAACATCGCGTAAAAATATGTGTTATTTATTTAGTATATAATAGTTATCAATATACAAAGCGAACGTGTGTAGTAAAGAAAGTTTTTTTTAAATTTGGTTTTGCAATTAAAACACCGTTGCGCGTGCTGCCTTTGTAATGTTTAAACAAAGATGGCACGCGTTAAGTATACGCTGAATGGCGCGTTCTGTTTTCGTGCCGCCGAGGGCCATACATTGAGCCATAGTAATGAAACTCCATAAAGAAGATTATCTAGAGGATTTCATTTTAACAGACTAAAATTATGTGACAAAGATATTGTTGTAATCACTTACCAAGCATTTATTTATGCACGCACTCAGAGGTCATGGTGCATTTATCTAGTATTTGATCGCTGCAAGTGCAATGACAACGGCATGTATTTTCATACTTGTTAAGGAGAAACTATCATACTATTGATGGTTAAGTGTCAGCGATGAGAGGGAAAGAGTATCGTCAATAATAGGACAATATTTTAAAATAGACCTAGAATAAACAATTCACTTAACAAAGAGAATATAAAAATAGATGTTTTGACATTTTTTATAAATATTGCACAAAACTGATGCAAAAAAGTTGTTGTTTATTTATGCACTGAGAAAGTTTAATTAATTGTAATAATTTGTCTCAATAAAAACACGGCAAAAAACTTAAAATTATAGAGATTTCTTAATTGACTTTACAATAACAAAGAGATTTCTAGTGGGTAAGCTATTAGAACAAATACTTAAATACTATACTGTATGCTATGTGCGGTTTTAAAAGTCTCTTAAATTACATTAAGTGATAATATTAGTTTAAGGCCTTTCAATCCATATTTTTATAATTAAATATATAAACAGTTTAACATACATAATTATTACATGTACTGTATGTTTCGTATTATACTACGAAAAGATGGGAAAAACTTAAAATTTCGCCTGTTGGACTTTTCTTTGCACGAAATAAAATAAGTTTAGATTATTATGTAAGATAATTGTTTATAAGAAAATTACAATAAAGAAAAATTAAAGTTAACTACTAATTAATTTTAAGTAATCACAGAACTATAAAAAATATGTAATCAAAGAAATTTATTTTAATTCAAATTAACAAAACAAAAATGTCATTTGTTCGAAATACATAATCTCTTTATACTTTTAGTGGATTCTTTGCAATTCACTGTTAGGTTCAGAAATAAAAATATTTGACACGTTATAGATTCGCAGTAAATTTCGTTGGATATGGTCTGAAATCGCACTTCAGGGTGTCGTTACTTTTATTTCAGCTTCCGTGGAGCTGGAGGAAATATTTCTCTGGCAACTTACAACCCGCGAGGGAGTCTGCCCGGTAAATTAAAAAACCCAACCAGTTCTTGCATTAAAATAGGAAATAGCGAATTTAACTATATAAAACGTCACGATTCTTCTTCGTTTCAACCTTATAAACTTCTGTAATTGATTTTTATAAATAATATACATGAAAACAGAACTGTTTTTGAATTACTATAATACCACTTACCTAGAGTTTACCGAATGAACATTTTAAAAGGTTTCTGCACACACAAAATTCAGAGAAATAAAGAAGAGATTAAATCTTATTACCTTGATTACAGGCTTGGAAACTTGCCAAAACTAGGAAGTGAAATCTTAAAATTATATATGTGTAATTTATTAAAAGTTCTGCTTTAAAAATTCACCATTATATGTTGGCTTGTTGTTATAAAACAAGGACTTAAATGTACAAAAACCTAATACAATTAAAAAAATAAAACAGTCATGTACTTTTCTATAACACAGATATATTTTTCAAATATTCAGAGTAAAAAGTATTTTTTTTGTCTCGCTACTAAGTAATTGCGTTTCTCTATACAACTTTTTTCATTTTCTTCGGTATGTACTCTTGAACAAATTCCTTACAGAGTGATGAAGTATAACATATTAAACCAAATGAGTAACAATATTTGTACTATTCATATACATATATAATAGAATTTTTCGAACAAGTACTTTGTTTCTCACATTTAATATATTATAAAATGTACAGTCAATGCGTTGAATTGATCAAAAAGAGTATTGAAAAAATATCTGGCACAAAATTCATTCGATTAAGTTTTAAATTCACATACTCGTAATTTTATACTCTGTTATTTTACTGTGTGATATGAAAATATTTTTACTTAACTTCATATATATTGTTCTCATTTTTATTGTAATAAGTATTAAATTTTGATACGTTTTATTTCATTGTATATAATAATATGATCGTACAATAATTTTCATTAAGAAATATACAAAACTGATTTATCTAAGAACATTCAATAACGCCTTCCTCGAATCGCTAACAAGTATATTTAGTATCATAAAAGTTCTTGTTGGTAAATTGAGGCTGTAAAACTTGGATGTAATCTCGTTCCTGTGGCCCGCGAGTTATTTCACAGTATATTGCGAGGTACGTCACGTACGTTTTGATGAATGTGCATATATTCTGTGCACAGTACAGTTTACTGTAAGTATTACCTTCCAACAACTGAAACGGAATAGAATTCTGTTTGTTCGCATTCCATTCCACTACGAAATTATCAATTACTTTGATCTAAATATACCAAACATCTTAAATATACAACTGTATCGAAATTAGTAAAAATTTGATAGTATAATACCTTACTCTTAGTGCATGCTTCAAGAGCAGGCCGTTCATATGATAAATCTACTCAAAAAACTGGTCGTATTTAAGATGATAAACACTGCACCACTGTATAATCGAACCTATTAAAAAATATCATAATAAATCTAATTACTTCAGTTATTTCACTAGCTATTTTTTTTTCCGCCAAACGGGCGTGTTTAAATATTACTGTGTTCCCGTTTGAAAACTGTCGTAAACACACGAGGCTAAACATTTCAAGTATCAGAGTGACTAAATAAAATACCTTTGACTAAATAAAAAACTCAAATAAAATACCTTTGTGTCAATAAATGTTTAGATAGTTACTTTAGTAATTTTACTACCTACGGGGGTCTTTTTTATGTAGACTAGCTTTTGGCTACAAACTGAAACACACAAATGTTGGTAAACTACGATGCGGCAGGAATTCGTGGTAATGTTTGCCTAGACGATCTATGTCATAAGTGATTTGCCCCTGACAAAAAATGTTAATTCTTTATACTTAATAAAATAGGGTAAAATTTTGCACCAAGGTCGATCTCTGTATAAAGTTTTAATCTTAAATTCTATTGTCTCAAAACTTAAGAAATACAGACTTAAAAGCTTGTCTTAAAAACTCTGACAAAAACAAAATATCGTGCTTTATACCTCAAACAAGTATTTACTAATATCACAATAAAGTCTACGCGTGAATTTTAAGTTTCTTTAGAAAATCTATATGATCTTTATTTCTTTCTTAAACTGACTGTTGAATTTTAAATATGCACTCAGCGTGTTTGATATGGAAAAGAGATCTCATGACTTCGCACATCTCGTGTTGTACGTCTGTCATTCGTCTTTTAGCTTCAAATTCCTTTCGAAGTTAAATTGTGTATATACGTAGTCTACCATATTCAAAGGATATCATATCAGCAGAACAGCAAATAAGTTGAACAACTTTCCGGTGTTAGTGTTTCTGTCCAAATACAATTTCAATCCTCTTCAAGAAAAGAATGAAGAGGTTGTTACTAAATTAGTGCGCTTTCTTCTTCTCCTCTACTCAACATCAAGTAGGATTTTTGTCGAACATTAACCCTATTCAATTAAAAAATACAGTAAATCCAAGAACATTGTGTACTAGTAATTATTTAAATTTAACAAAAAATAAATTAAAACAATTGTTAGTATTTGAATACTTGCTAAACAGCTTTTAAAATACTGGTAGAAGGTCTCTGTTGCTGGACACCGTCTAGATAGATACTACCGCAGCTCCTATTGCAGCCAATAAATAGTAATGTGAAAACATTACTTGATCTGGTTCGAAGGGTGATGTACCTAGTAAAGTTACTGGGATAACAAGAGTTAACATCTCATTTCTCAAGGCGACTAGCGCTACGTGGTGCTTTATCATCTTAACCAACTCCGTGTTCTTATGATACCATTTACTATCAGGTGAACGCCTTGCTCATCGCGTTTCCTCGTCGTACAAAAGAAGCTCATAAAATGTTTCCAAAACGCGTTCCAGAGCGTTTCTCTTTTATGTGGTATTATTAATAAGTATAATTGTATACAAAATATGGAAACTATTTTATTATTCATCATCAAAATAGATACTGCAAAATATAAACTGTTTCGTTCAAAATACATTAATAAAACGAATCGTTAGTAAAAAATATAATATTGAATTTGAGAACATTGTATTGTAGATAACTGGTTCAAATTTTAAATGATAATTATTTGAAAAATTTAACAAAATTTAAAATTTTCGGAAATAAATTAAGCGAACTTCATAAGTTAATTTTCATATTAAAATGCTCAGTTATTAAGGTTGTTCATGTTACATTTATTATTAATTTAGCTTTATGAAGAACCTGCTAAATTAAATTCCTTACTCTCAAAGAAACTTCTTGAATTATTTTAAAGTGTGGCCTAGGAACCAACATGTTCATAAGTTTTCTCTCTTTCTGTTAATTTCTCATATATAGCTGGAACGATTACAGTATAGATTTTTGATTTATTTATTTCTTAGTGTACACGTTATATAAAAATAATTTAAAAAATATAACAATAGTAAAGATTTTTTGTTTGCAAGCCAACACGATTATTTTGAAAACTTTGACAATTATGACATCTATACTCTCTTAAAAATATTACCAAATATTACAATTCTTATATATATCAAAATTAAAATCAACGCCATAACTTTCAAAGTTGCTTGGAATCGAATAACTAAACAATTTCAGTTAAAAATAAATCTGTTCATGTTTTGAACAAATACGTATACTATTAAAGAATGTCTTATTGTTCTATAATACATTAATGTTAGCTATTACAACAATTTATTGAAATATTGTTATGCCAACATTTTCCATTTAGGGTTGGGTTTATTGAACGACCCCAGGCATCTAAATCCACAAATAATACGGGCGCCAGTGGATCAGACACTTAGTCGGTGAGACGTGATCGGAAAGTCCGTCATTCGAATGATATAAAATCATATTTCAAATAAATTGATATTATAGTAGTACTGTGATTTCCTTAAAAACAACGCTAATATAATTAGTGGACTCATACCACAGATTCACATGCAGCAACTTGTAATTAGGTTTTTCCTCTAAACTTTAAACGTAAATTAATAAAACCTGTATCCGCTTACAGTTAAAACAAAGTTATATTTTTATTAACCTATTGAAAAGATAACGAAAATGTACGAAACAACAACAGTAACATCAAATTGTTTAGAAAAACGTTATAACTTTTTTGTAATGAACGTTGTGTTTATATTGTGGTTAGATTAGGTTAGAAGCTACGAGTTTTACAAGCTATTTAAAGTAGAAAAAGTATAGTTAAAATTGGCTACACTGTGTGGTCATCATGTCTATAATTTTTAAAGCTATGACATGCTAACATATAAACTAAAGTTATTTACCACAAGTTAAATCTAAGCTTTAGTAATAAACTAAACTTAGAATAAAATGGTTATATAACTAGAAAGTAGGCAGAAATGTAACGTTTTATACACAACTTGGCAACCGACGTCCAATTTAAGAGGACATCGTTTATCCAGCAATTTCTTCCAAATTCATTAAAAGCTTTCTTTCTTAGACAAGTATTAATAGTCTTATTTCAAAAGGTAACCGTTCCTTCCGAGAGATGTTGATCAATGGCTCACTAAAACACTGTAGCGGGAAGCATTAGCTTTTGCAATTTGTTGAATAACAGTATCAAAATATTTTTAACTAAATTTATGTATCTATTCGTAATATGAAACAAAACCCTTTTAGGGATAATAAAATCGTCAATGTTTACTAGTGTTAACTAATGTTTTTCCGTTACAGTTGAAATGTAATTAAATTCACAAAGGGGCTTTATATTTTTGAAGTATTATAATATATTAAACAATTGCTAGCAAAAAAAGTCATTGTTTATGTCTTATAGCGAGGATCGAAACGAATACTCATTGCCATTGAGACCCTCGAAACCATTGTTATTGCAGACATTTAATTTAAATTTGAAGCTCATGAAAAGGAACGCTGGAAATATGATAATTAGCCTTAAACTCACTATTATACTCTACACATCTATAAACATGTGACGTGTTTAGTTTTTATTTAATGGGGCCCACACAGTATTTAATCGTTATCGATTTTATAAAGGAAATAATACATATACACAGGAAAACGTACAAACTGGAATTAGCCGTGGGCGTTCTAGATCTTTTCTACGGATCGTGTAGAAAAACTATCAGGGAATTTGAGTTCGCGAGAAAACTCGAAGCAAAACTAATACTTTACATCCTGAACTTCAACAAAACTTAAAGCAGAGGATAAAAGCGGAAATAATTTAGTTTAAAAACGGCGTCTTATTCATACAGCGTAGTTTTATGCGAATAAATATTTACAATGTGTATAACTTATAAAATTTCCGCGTAAAGAATTAATTTGTGGTAGAGAAATATAAACTTCTACTATCAGCTATATAATAAGATTAGTGATTCTTACATTTATTGATGTATTACAAATTAATACAAACAAAAATAAAATTCTCCAAAAGTTCATAATACCAGGACAACCTTTGATCAAAGCGAGACCATTCGCTGGTTTAATAGAATTGAATGAAAGGGTGCATTTATCATAGCAAGTGACGTTAGCTTCTGGTTATCAGTAAATATCAATAAAAAAATCTTAAAACTACGTTTTCTTATATATTAATCATTATATTAGGATTTCACAAATTTCAAATCTTAATTTTTCGACAGGTAATTTCTATTTAAAAAAGTTATTTCTATAGTACCATAAGTAGTAGCCTATAGACACCTGCAGCACCAGACCAGGACCCATGTTGTGAAGTTTAGATGGTGACTGTACCACTCAGGCTTAATTCCACCCTCGTGTTATAAATTTTCCGCTATAACAACATAGATGCGTTACACGTATCAACATATGTCGCAATAATACTGAGCGAGCACATCACTATCTTTGGCCTCATTCTCAAAACTTAAAAAGGTCCATTGTAAATAAAAAATTACCAAACCTAAAAGGATATTAAAACCTTAATGTACATTATTATTTTAGGATTACATGACAACGGAAACTATAATAGAAACTATAATTTACATTTAATCTATTATTGTATCGGCTATTTACATTCGCGATGTACTCTAAGGTTACCTTACTCCTTCTGACCTAATGGGATCATGAATAAATTATACGTTCGTTAAAACTTTGAACAAACAATTTACACACAGAAGTAGTAGTGTTGCAAAGGCAATGCATCTGGTCAAGAAATTTCAAGAAGACTAGACTTAAATTGAACCAAAACCAAAAAAGTACAATTAAATAATTATTTATTTCTGGTAAAATAACTCGAACTAAAAAGAAATGTATATGTGTGTTTGGATACATGTATAAAACGGAACGGAGAGAGGCAGATAAGATGTGTGAGGGATAGCATAGTAATGGCGGCGAAGGTGATAAATAATGGTTAGCATTTGCTTTTTGAAGTTATTAAAATATAAAAACTGAAGGGCATATAATTTGTGCTTAATTATTAAAAAATAGAATAAGAAGACATGACGACAATAAAACTATTAAGACGGCACGTGGCAGTGATGAGTTGGCGGCCGAAAGAAAGACGAATCACTTTAATGGCCTCATTATTTTTAGGTAGCATCACCAAGTTAAGCAGCGAAGATAAAACTGAGTCGTCAGCCAAATGGGCGCAAAATTTGGAAGACAACGCGAAAAATTTTAATTGTACCGTGAAACAAAAACTAATTTTTTTGAGGCGGTCACTAGTTGGCACGGCAGATTTATGGCTAAAAAGTGAAAAACCTTTCAAAAGTTATGACGATCTGAAAGTAAATAGAAAGCTGTACTCAGAGTTTCCTGATACAACTAAAACTAATGAGATGCACGAAGTCATGGTATCAGAAGTTGGAATCGAACCCGCACCCAGAAAAGTATATCAGTATTTACCAAATTTACTAAGAATAAAAATTCGCTTAGCACTAGTTATGAAAACGTGTAGCGAAGATTAGATTATTAATGGTATTACTTTCTTTTCATATAAACAAAGTGAGCAAACCGTAGGTGTCTAGGATTCAATCCTCTTACATCCTCCATTAAGCTTTGAGAACTCACAAAGCTCCTTTTAAGTAACATGACTTTCAGCTTTGCAGAAAATATGCTTAGAGTTCATCCAATCTAACGTTAAATGTAAAGCAAGATTTTAGATTTTGTACTTAATTTTTGATGCAAGTAAAAATATTAGAGACATTGTTTAATTTAAAAATTGTATTAAAAAGTTTTTAGGTGTAGATGAGTAACCTTTCCCTTGAATATTTTTATTATATTTTGACGTTTAACTCTTTAAATATTACTATTTTGGAATGGACTGTTTTCTAATACCATTTATTGTTTAATAAATGGCGTAAACTTTTGATCTATTTACAATTTTCAGTTCTTAATTTAGTTTAAAAATCAATATGTAAGGTAGGTGTATACAAATTGTAGAGATAAGTCCGTAATAACACTGCGCACTACCTGTTCAAGAGAATTTACAGTTAATATAGTGTACCTCAGGGAAATTTCCACCATCCACGATGTATTTTGCCTAACAAAGGACTCTCTAGACCCGTTTCAAATATCGCTATTTTGATATTATGTCCCTTCGGCAAGAACTCTTTATGACAATGAGTAAATTTAAATTAGTGTGAATATTAAAACGATAACACATTATATTTTTAAATTTGTCGATGAGTAACTACTGTTGTGTACGGAGCTTATTATTAAAAAACTTCTTTTATCTACCTACAACGCCTTATTTCTTGCATACCTAATATAAATATTTCAGCTTCGTCAGCTTTGCTGAGTAGCGGAAGTCAATACATGAACAGCGGGGTATTATGGGCGAGTATGCTTTTTCACGGACACATGTAACTTAAAACCACGTAAACCTATAAAATAACAGATATTAAATTGAATAAACGCCCTTTCACTCCACTCTTAGCGGTAATTAGTAAAACGTTAAATAATTAAAATACTTTAGTAGAAAGTTTCATAATTATGAAGCAATTACATTTAAAGTATAGCGTCAAGAGGCAACGTTTATTGCATTTCATGACTACTATTTAACAAAGAAATATTAATGTCTTAAAGAAATACTGAATACTACGATGAAAGAAAATGGATTTTTACACTAATAAGTAAGTTGTAAATTTTGTATTTTTCTAGTTATTATCGGGGGTATATACTACCACCAAGCGAAGAAATATATAAAAATGACTTTTTCACGATTACAGAAGGCTAGTAAAATTACTAAATTGTAGATAAATAATATATTTAGGAAAATGTAACAAGGTATTTAAAGGTAAATATGCACATATAGTAACAATTTAATAATTTTTTTTAGTGCCTTCTATCGCAAACCAAAACATATTTTAACTTTTTATTACTTAACCGTACTGCTCCTCTTTTTAATATCGTTCGTTCATATCATATCGTTTCTAAAT
>DWLS01001794.1:0-20233 GCA_018246255.1 Pachliopta kotzebuea
ATGTTAATCATCCGTCTATGGGTATAATTGCGACAATTTAATTTCAAATCTGTAAAAAAAAAATCTTAATAAATATTTTAACTTTTAAATGTCTCTCGCTAAAATTTTATAATTTGTATCCTTATTATACGTAAAATTATTTTCAGGCTTAAATAAACTTAAATAACTCAAATAGTACTTTACACAGAAACTGTTACGTCCATAGAAAATTTAAACTCAAATGTCGTCCAAAAAGTGAAAATTAAGTTGAACGTAATTGTAAAAAATATAACAAATAATATTTTAATTTTCAAACAAAGCAATTAAAATGGTTTAAAATATCTGAATTAGTTTAAGTAATAGGTAATATTTTTTAAAACGTATGCCAAGTAAATATGTTATTTTCATTGAAGAAATGAATTGTGTACGTATGTGGCGTTCTTTGATAGAGGCCGATGTCCAGCAGTGGAGTGCTGCGGACTGATGACGATGATGTATTAAAGCCTTTGCCAATTCCCAGTACAAGGCCCTTGTCTTAAAAAGACGGTCATGCGTAATGTGGGTAGGAGCCAAGATGTGACGTCACGTGCGGCGGCGCCATCGAGTGGGGGGAGTATAGGTTACTCCCACCCCCGCCCCAGTTGCTCCATGATGCTGAGGGGAATATCGACGCTGAAACAATAATTTGCTAACCTAAGTTAACATGATGCTTTCCAAATTACCAAAACATTGAACTAAATTAAACAATGAAAAAGAATGAATTGTCAAATATCAAAAATGATATTTGTATTACCTTTTCTGTCATATCGTTTACATTCGCTATTGGCATATATTAATTAATTTTGAAATTTATTAAATAAAGAGATGTGAAGAAAAACATATTTACGAAGATACATAATTATTCTGAGACCTTAACACAAAATACCCTGTGAAGTCAAAGAGCTGTTGGAATTAATTTCTGCCCCGTTGCTATAAACAGAAGATTAGTAATACATGCAAAATAATATTATTTGTTTTAAACTAAATACCTACCTACTATGTATTTTTCGCAAGTAGTTAAGAAATCATGAGTTCCTGAAATTAGTAAAGGACTATATACATTTGGATGTTATCCGTCTATTTCTAAAAACGGTGCTGTAATATATATAAATATATAAAAGAGGGCATGAAAAATGATTTGGTACTTCTTTATCGTATATGAAATAAAAGAAAAGATGCTCTTACCTTTTAGTAATATTCTCTTTAGTGATGATAATAAATCAGTGTATTAAAGAAGTTTGACTTTATGAGTAATGCTAATAAAACGGGTCAAAAGCTATCTTGGAAGCTTTCTCAGAATGTGTGAACTGAAGCCGCGGGATCGGTTTATTCCATTAAGTGGAGTGCGAAGGCGGCCCGTGCTGATGACAGCCAACTTCGAGTGCCGTTTCAATATTTGCAGTGTACAGAAGTAAATGCAGATTGGACGGGGTCCTTTGCATTTGAAGGGTGCATTACATTAACACTTGTTACTTTGACAAGTTTTTTGAGCCTGCTGTAATGTCACTAGTTTATATCAATTTCGTGGAAATATCTATGGAGTTTTTACGAAGTAACTGACGGTGCAGGTTTCGAAAAGGTTGAAACAGAAATGACCCATGAATGTAGCAGAACATACAGCTTATTGTGACTTATTCTATTTCTTATAGATTTCGCAGGAACTAGTTTAGAAAAAAATTACAGTAAATTGACCATAGCTATATCGAATTAATGAGTGCTTATCTAAACTTGATCGTAATAGATTAACTTAACTTAATTCTCAATTATTGACGGTTTGGCGAGCAGAAGAATTTGGATAAAATCGTAGTAGAAATTTAGCTACATCGTGTTTTCCAAACCTTTTACCGTCGGGACTGCAGTGATTGAAGAAAAAATACTATATTTCAGAGAGGCTGAGGAGTTACGGTACTTTAACGAAAAAATAATTTAATTTGGCAGGATAGCTTTTGAAAACTTTTCCTATATACTCATCTCACAAATACCTCAATGACTTCAGATAAAAGTGTTTAAACAGAGTGTCCTCTTCATTACTACCTTGAGTAACAAAGAGACGAGAAATATCATCATTCAGCTGGTCTGAGTTGTTTGAAAATTGATAAGAAAATAGGAAATATTTAAAGTCGTCTCCTCCTATAGGCCGTAGTACACAGTGCTGCTGGGTGCATACTTGTAAAATATCATCCGGAGTAGTCTAAAATAAAATTATAGCAATATGCTACATCATTAAAAGTTTACATAAATCCAAGAATATTATATTTATTAGTAATTTCAATTGTAACGTATTTAATAAAGTACTAAAATCTTAATAAAATTGAACATGACACAAAAAAAGAGCATTGCCGTTTCGCACTTGCATTATGTTGAAACATATTTACCTGTAGAAGTAGGCATAGCCGCGTGTGGTGCCATGAACGACGATAGTTTAGCTGAGTGATGGTAGGAGCTCATGAAGAGGTCGCTCTGATACTTGTAAGCCGGATCACTGGCGGTCGGCTGAGTGGCAGCAGCCAGCCCTTGGAAATCAAACTTGTACGCGTATCGTTTTCCATGCACTTTCGTCATTATATTCTTGTCATAGTAGTATCTGTGTGAAAGATAAAAGTTAGGGTAATATACATTCACCTAAAAATTAAAACGCAAGAAAGTTAGAACATCGCAGCAAGACGGCACATCGCGCAGCATATGGGGTACCCGTGAATTCGCACTGCCGCTGGCTGGTCCCTTGCTTTACCTCAAAGCGCGACTCAGTTTGTCGTAGTTCATGTTCGGCTTTGACTTCCTTTCGCCCCACCTCCTGGCCACCTCGTCGGGGTCGGTCAGCTTGAATTCGCCGTTGGTTCCCTCCCATGTAATGCAGCCCGCGTTACTGGAGTCGCTTAGTAATTCAAGAAGGAATTGCCATAACTGGATCTGTCCTGAACCTGCAAAAGAAACCTTTATAATCACAAATAATGTTTTATAGCTTTTAGGTTGTATAAAACTGCTTACGTTTGAAGTAGTAAATAGTACATTTTTTATAACAAATTACGCAGTAAATATACTTTCGATAAGATCTAAGTTCTACTGGACTTAAACCTCCCGGCTTTCAGTTTGAGAATGTTTATTGAGATATAAAAAGTTTTAATACCTTCTATCAAATTTTATTTAGATTAAGGCAAACAGTGAAAACATTTCCAGTAAAAACGATGAGAATAAGTTGGATAGCAATATAAAAATAGTAGACCTGATATTTCTTACTGTGTTTAAACTGCTTATTGAATGGATAATTACTTCTTTGTGAGTAGATTATGTCGGTATGGAGGTGTTTTTGATGCAAGGGAGCTCAGCACGACGCTCCCGGCGCGATTATCTCGCCATTATTTCAACGCCCGCCATTTTACCGGTCTCCATGCTAATTTTCGCTCACAATCGAATGGAGAAAATGGCAGGGAAGGACACTTGAAACGTTACAAAAGAATAAATTGCGCTCTGTAACGGGGGTGTCCGCGCAGAATGAGAAATACAACGCTGTTATATAGTTCTGTAATGTAGCGATAGTCTGGTAACGTATAAAATTTGTACGAATGGTAAAAAGCAAATTGATAAGTTGATAATGTACAACATAAATATATATTATATTTATAATGGAACGAACAAAATGAGCACACGTTCAGCGATTTAACTTTCGATCAAAGTTCTTAGAAAAAAGACAACACTTTAATAAATTGTTTTTATCGTAAGTACGCGAAGAAACTCTGGTCGATTACGAAGTTTTCGAGTTGAAACATGAGGTGATACTATGTAAGCGAGACATCAAGTGTTTCATGTGAAAGGGAAAATCGCATACGGCATATAAATAGGCTACGTTCGTACAGGCGTGCGTTGTAAGTCGGTAATGGCCGGGGTCGAACCGCCGATATTGGGCGGGCATGTTTCCAACGCACGACTGGTCCGCGCTGCTACCCGGGCGTAACGGTGTAGCGACAGCAAATAACCTATCATCAAATCCTTTTTTTTAAATTCAACAAAGATAAGTTTCACTGTTTATTTGTCTAGATTTACTTTTGCATTAATAACAATTTGTGTTAGTTCAAATGTTATGTACACAGACGATCGCGATGTGCGGTCGATTCTAATTGAGTTTATTCGATGAATAATCATTGTTGCGAAAACATTGTTCCCCAAAAACATCATTCATAATACTACCTCTCATGAACGTGGTGGATTATGACTATGATTTTCTACCAGTAAAAGAATGTGTTTCAGCGGTGAGAACATGAATTGAGCTGTTTTTTCGAAATATGTCTTTAATAATTAATCTTTAAGATTTCGTTATGAAAATTAATAAGGTTGTATACATCAATACGCAACGTACGGCGCTTCACTTCGTAAATGCCAAAGTTAAAATAGAAAATACAAAGGTTTTCTAATCATTCTTAATTTAAAGGGCCCACAAAACTAAAGTTTGCGTTTGTATGTGTTTTTGCTTCATAAAGTTCAGGAAATAATTTAAAAAAGAAGAGACCAAAACTTTATTTTTTGTGAACGTTACAACATCTCGCATCACTAAGCCGGTCCACACGAGCGTAGCATCGTAGGATTTATACACTGATCGGATATATCCCAGTCAAAACTTAACGTTCGTGTACCGTTTCACCCCAAAAGATATTAAGTGAGCGTCACAGTTTGATGGGTTGATGTTCTTGAGATTAATTCGTTCTCCAGAAGATTATTCATGATCATGTAAAGTCATAAAGTTCTGCATTGAAAACAGGAGCCCGAACGTAGAAATATCAGAAGTACATACGTACGGAGTACACAGGTGAGTTGAGTCAAACCATGAGCGTGGGAACAGTAGTGCGCGATTAGGGATCAGAGTTGCCACGTGCCGTTAATTGTTTTGGCACGAAACGCTGGCGTGACCTTAATAGTATACAAATTATATGCTTTGACTCTAAAAGTTCGTCAACTAAAATTAGCTTTGGTGTGAGGGGTCAAAAATAATGCAAATTACAATAAATACCTTAAACAAAATAAGTACAGATTAATACGTTTTGTGTGGTGCATACACAATAACTCTTAAAATTTCCACTGCTGGGCCTCTGGACCATTTATAGAATGGTCTCGCATTTACCATGCTGGTTAAGTGTGGGTTGGTAAAAGTAACGTGTCTACGAATGTTGTTATTCTTATATGTATTCTTATTGTTATATGTTATTCTTGGAATATGTCGTTTTTGCTCCTAATGCTTTCTTTCACCGGAAACGATAGTTTATTGGGGATACCATCTACACCGCCACAAAATACACAGTCTTAGCTATCACTGCTTTTTATAGTGGTGTATGACGTCATTAAAATGTCGATATCCAGAAACAAGTTTTCTTAGATAATGTCCTGGCTCATATATGTACTATTTAATACTTACTTTTTTGTATACGTAAGGTGTAATATGAAATACAAATGATATCTTTACGTAATTGTTTTAGTTAAAAGCTGTTATATTCACCCTAAAATTTTGCGTGGGACTGAGGGAAGGTGTTGTGATAAGTGGGTGGCGTGACCCCCACCGGCGGCTCTGTTAGCCCATTAACATTTCGACTTCAGGGGCCGATCAAACAGATAATTGTCACTACTGTGTTCCCACATGAAAAGTTCACTTTATCAGCGTCATCTAGACTACGTTACTTTGACTTTTCGGCCCCTGGTTAATATTCTCTTGACTTGTTTCTGATACACGATTAAAATCAAACACTTTAAATATTATTTTAAATGGTAAATGTGAAAAGCGAGGTTCTGATAGTGAAAGCTTTTTCCTAACTTTGTTTTCTGCCCCAGGCCGGTTTATTTTAATATTTCGTTGGGCTGGTAGCATTTGCTCCACCACGGTGTATCATACCTTTAATAGTTTGTTGAGATTATATAATTTTGACTCCTTGCAAGCATAGATTTATCAGTTCTATCATGTTGTTAAATCAGACATTAGAAATGCATTAGTTATCCGATATTAGTTCAAATTGTTTAATTTGTAAATAGAAAAAAAGTCGCCGTACACACAGAACTTCTTTTCGTTACGTTTAACAATAATCCTTATTTAACAAAAGAAAATGAAATATGCGGTAGCTTTTACACACATGGTACAAAAAAATCATTAATCCCTTCAAATTGATTCGTTTTCCAAAACAACGCTGTATTTACTCCTTGAAGAAATCACCAGTGTTTAATAGACAAAAAGGATTTAATAAAAAAGTATTAGATACCTTCACATACATAAGCAAGCTTCAGAACTAAATTCAATGCCTAGCATAACTTGGCTCATTTTTTGTTTGCAATAATGTTTTATAAAAGGAGTATTAATAACAATATCTAAATATTAAATTATTTATTACAAATCTCTGGCATTCATTCTAGGAACGGGTTCAGATGCAATTTAAATTGTAATAGCTTTGTAAATGAATAAAGCCTTTTGGAAAGGAGTTAAGGACAGAAAGATTACATAAGACGCCGAATATTTAAGCATTTTTACAATTTTTGTTTTAATTTACATAATTACTGGTTAAATTATATTTAGATCAAACTTATAATACAAACATGCGTTTATTAAAAAGAAACTTAAAATTATGTATTGTACTATACCTGAATTAGCTAGACGACTGCTCGTCGGTCCGAACATTTGATATGGATCTGAAAAAAAATTACAATGTAAATCACATGAATTTGTTTTAAATATATTCATAAACGGTTTTATAAGAAATAAATAATAAAAACCACTATTTATCTATGGTAAATATTATAACAATAACATATAACTATCTTAATTCATATTATACTCGCTAAATATATTAGCATAAAAGTTAAATAAAGGCGACTTCGTGAAAATATCAAGGTTCCCATAGCGAAATATTTTAAGGTTAAAATGTAAAAAAAAATGTAATCTCTAGATATGCGGATACCATAGCAACCTAACCGACAACAGAGTGGTCCAAAAAAGCAAGATACCGTGCATAGATTGCATTTGAAACGGCTTTAATGAGCGGCAACCTGCAACCGTGGCATTAGCATAGATAGAAGAGGTAGTATATAACTACACGTGGACACGTGGATGTACAGCTCGCACCTTGCTATAAAATTACTGTGGGGATATCTATTTATATCTTGATAGGACAATAGCTCAACCCAGACCCACACAAGCGCGTGTCTCGATGATAAGCCTAAGAGGCGATTATTTAATAAAAATATATATTTACATATCATACGGGTAAAGTTTAAAGTACGTCAAAGAGAATACATATTGAATGAACGGGTACAATTATATTATTTATTTACACTCTATTTGCACAATCAACACAACAGAGAAAATTACGTATAAAAGAGACACAGTAAACAAAAAGGCTGATTTAATGCCACAAGGCATTTCATTCCAGTCAACCTTTCGGTATGTGAAGAGAATAAAGAAAAGAAAATACGAATGGGTGCCAAAAACTTTAACAATATTGTAAATAGAGACATGGTATACAAATAAACTATATAAGAATTATATATATTCTATACAGAACAAAAAACAGTACAAATTTATTTAAACATATACATACACATACACTTACATAAATATAAATAGAAGGGAAGAAAGTATGGTTTCCAATTAATAACCAAAAATGTCAACTACTAATAGAGTTGTTCGTAGAAAAATACTAATCCCAGAGCTTACGCCTAAATAAAGGTCATTTATCATATATATATATATATATATATACATACATATATTACCCATTATTATTGGAAGAAAATAGCCGTCTATTGATACTCGCCTTAATTTCTTAGACCGAACAATATTCAAAAACTATTTCATGGTCAAATTTTCAAATGTATAACTAACAATAATTGAGCTTAAATTTAAAGGAAATAAAGGATTTCTTTTAATTAATTTTATTCCACTTTGTAATTTTTAATGGAATATAAATGTTTTAATTAATTTTAGTATCTATTACTTGATTGCATTAGCGTAAGACTCCGGTAGCTTACATAATCTATACGCCTGTACCTTTTAACCGGAATAATTACATGAATACTCTTTTATGATAAAATGAAGTATGGGATAAGGTAATGAGAAGTCTAAAATAAGAAATCAATACCTCTTTCGGTTATGGAGATTTGAAAGGTCAAAGTTAGTACTGTGAGAGAGTGTAAAAACAAAAGAGATTTTTTTTTATGAGAAATTAACTCATGACCTTTGCGTTCAAAGCATGAAAATTAGCTCCTAGGCCACTACAGCATATTCTAATAGAGATCCGGATAATATTACGCACGAATCGTCTCTCCGGCTTGTTTTAGCTAAGTAATTAATATAAAAACATTTGTCGTACGTCTAATCACGAATTTGAAGAAATTCCATAGTCACATTATGTTGTATTTGTTTTTAATGGTGCGCCAAAAAATTTAAAGAATGTGAATGCTTCCCTTTGAAATATTTCACTACATCTATATATAGCAATTCTTATGAATATTGTTGTAATTTTATTAACAAGAAACACGGTCGTGTAATTTTAGTTCATAACATTGTGTTGTAAGGATGAATATTATAGCTCACTGCTTTATCGAGGGGCGAAATGGTCACAGTATTAGGTTGTAAATTGAAACAATAGATCCCCTAACAAGAGTGCGCGGCTTTTGTTGCTATTATATCAGAATAGTAATTTTTTAAAGACACTTAAGTTATCCGCGCCGGGTTATAAAGCGCGGCCGTTGTGTCGAATCGCCCCTTCATGATGAAGAACATGACGGCAACGGCTGGCAGCTGACACGAAGCACTGTGACGAATATAACAACTTTTTAATGAATTTCTAATTTACTAACAGAGTTTGTATTATAAATTAATAAAGCTGATATACGGGAACAAGTTTTGGGTTGTCCGGAAAGCACTCGTTCATAAAAGAAAATTTCGAGGCCTTTCATTGAATTTAGTTGTTATAGGTGTCATTGAGTTTAATTGAGTCTTTCTAAAACTTTTCGGTTTTACAGCGATTTTCTTATCAAGTTTATATCGTTTAAATACTTGGGAATTTAAAAGTAAGTATTCAATGTAACCAGTATTGAAACCATGGTAATCTCTTTCGCCCATTTGTTTTGTGTCTAACGTTTTCTTCATAATCAAGGTACATGTTGCAGAAGTATAGAAAATCTCGCTTACCGCTTGTAGTCGACTTTTATCGGCATTGATCACATTTTTAAGTTAAGAATTTACATACATCAATAGAAAAATACCTTTCCCAAAAGGGAAGACACCAGTGGTGAAGACACCAGTCTACTTTTTCCGATCAACCTTCTCATGATGTTTACTAAACTAGGAAATTATAAGTAAGAAATCTAACTACAATATTAAAGCAGTTACTAAAGGCGCCTTCGAAATTGCTTAAAAACATGTTTGGCTCGTCGGGAATTTTAAAAATATGTCTTAATTTTCCACAACAGCTCTCCCGGGAGAACCGCCCATAAATGCCAGTAGTTATGTTACTTAGCATGTTGATATCATTATTGTTAAAGAAATTGGAAATATTTCATGTTTTCCCCTAATAATAATAAAAGTACCGTTTAAGAAAATGTGAATTAATTTTTTACAAACACACATGTTGTAAATTTATAGAAATAAAATTTCGAGTACTGTTCTGTGAGAATTTGATAGTGCTTTTTGGTATACGATTCTTCTGAAGACATATCTTCATCGAAAAGGCTGTTAGAAGGTTTATTTTAGACTTCATTTTTACAATAATATATTTGTCTGAAAAGATAAACGTTGGGTGTTAAATTTACTAACCTCCGAAATCATTAGAAAGATGACTACAGGAAAAAAAGAAAAATATCTTTATAATTATAACACACGAAATAACTCGAATGTAAGACAGAGATTGCTATAAATATTATGATTTACAACATAATGAAAAAATTAACTACAGAATATTATTTAAAATATGAATGACAAAACATTATAGGTAATGATGTGAGTTAACTGGAAAAACTAGTTGGATTGTCAAAGCATCATTTAAAAAGATCAATCTCAGCTAAAATAGCTAGTCACTGCAATGACTAAGCGGGACAAGAAAAGACACGTTTCCAGTGAAAAAAAAACCAAAATAACTGTTAAATCGAGGGTGGTTAAATGGCCTCGACTCGAAGGGGCGAGGCGCGATCTAATCGAGATGATTATGATAAATCACCGTTTGTGTTTCGTGGGGTGGAAGTACCGGCGGCAAGCGGAGGCGGAAAGCGGCGCAGTGGCACCGAAATCCATGCACCCTGTCCATACTTGGGGTCTCATATACAAATGCGCCACTCGACTGCTATCGTAAAACATCTGATACTTGCATAGAGTGGTTAAAGAGAATTTAAAGTATTTATAACCTATTCATAATTTTTCCTCTTTATCGAAGGAATGCCTTTTATAGCGAAAAAGAAATATTATTTCTTTGGTAATGATTTCAGCCGATAGAGAAGAATATTCACTCGTAATAATACACATATGTTTAGAGATGAAACACAGAAATGCAGCGTACTAAAAATCTTATCTCTATCTAAATTTCACACCATCTGATCTCAAAATTGAACCAGGAACCATCGCCTTACAAGACAATCAGTTACACGTTGTTCTACAGAAAGCTCACAATCTGGGAAACTTGTTACGGGTGATATCGTACCCTGCTTTTTATATATAAAATACAGTAAATTCAAATGTTCTTTATAAATATCCTTTACTGTAAACGGTTTGTATTATATAAAGACATCTAAATTCTCCTCGTGACGCAATGGATAACCATTTGGCATGTAACGCGAAGGTCCTAATTCGATTCTGAAGTCATACTTTGCGGAGTTTAGTTGATGATTGCGACTTTTGAATCGGACTGTCTACACTGTTTTGTTCCTGCTATGAATATATTAGAATCAGACAACCCTATGTGAGCATATTTTACCATCCACGGCCGCCCATCAACACCTTGTGATATAGAGATCAAGTGTACTACTTGAACAATAGAATACATACGTTTCTGTATAAAATTGCTATTGTCTCTCTGTCATAATGATCTTTTCATAAACCAAAAACCTTATATTCACAATCACATCGGTTGTGATGAAAATTGACACGAAACGTACAGATTATTTAAAAATGATTACGTATTATTTATTTTGATATTGAATTGCCATTCAGGTCTTCGTCGATTGGATACCGCTCTCCCATCACCTGTGATCGTCACAAACGAAGTTATATTCCGTGTAGTCGCCAAATAGAATTGTCGAAAGCTATTACGTTTCCCATTTGCGATCGGAATTGGTGGGATGGCCGCGGAGCGACTTCTGTTCTCAGTTATACGGCAGCAGATTTGATTGTTTTCTGCCATTCCTGGGGAGATCATTTGATTTCGATTCTATAAAAGGTTTTATGATTTTTCTTTAGGGGTCTTGTAATTACGTGTACATTTAGGCATATCTTTGTTTTGTAGAAATAAATCAATTTATTTGAACGTTTATTCGATTAGATTATCTTCTACTTACTTGAAAATATTCGGGTCGTGTCTACTTAAGGTTTGCTGATTTATACTCTTAGTAGGGTTAAAAATAATATCGCCTAAGTAGTCAGTTTTTTTGAAGGCGTAGGCCAATCCCAGGGTATATATTCTGTACTTCTATGATTGACCGCACACTCATCTCCATCCGGTATTCCACGGATACATTACACATGTCCTTGTACTGTTTTTATATTGTAACTAGCAGCATGCGTACAATACCTATTCCACTCTTTTCTAACTTACATTATTGCACCTAAGATAGGTTTATAGCTATTATCTTAATATGAAAAACGTAAATATTGTTTTAAATCATTTCTAAAAAAAAAGTTGGCAAAAATAAATTAGGTTTATAAAAACTGTGGAGGAAATAAAACTTTGATAGAGGACTGTTCTAGTTTTTAGCTTCTACTTTAATATTCCTAAATACTAGAATTCAGTTTTATGTCAATGACGACAAACAATATGTCCAGCAACCAAGCTGAGATGTATGTTTTTTTCTATGCAACTGAATGAATGTCTATTTTTTTGAGAAAGGATATTTCGATACTGTGTTGGCGACGCTGGAGCGGTTCCCCTGCGGCCGTCTGGGTCAACACATTGTCACTGCAAACACGACGCCCTCGCATGAAATTTATTGTGCCGACTTATTGGCGGAATTGAGCCTTGAATTGGCTGCGTGGATAGCATTTATTTATTCACGAATATCTTTTACATCATAAAATTTTTCAGAAAATCTCAGTGGCTTGGTTTATATTTTCATTCGGTCCATTTTTAACTTTTAACCGTCTCTGGGATAGCAATAACCAAGCGCTTGCCTTGTAGCGTAAAGATCATTCGTTTTGGAAAGTTTGATTGCTGGCGAGGTATTTCGAAATCGCCTTTCACATAGTATAATAAAACAAAATTACGATTATTTATCAATTTTGTTTAGGTTAACTTGAAAATAATGAAATGCCTCATCTGTATTAAGAATACGTTAGTTTTTCATTTTGAACTTTGCTTTTTACTAGGATTGTGCTAAAATTAGTAGTTCGCGTAGAACAATGTTTGCTACTAAATGAAATCAACGCAGGAATATATCCCCCGTACTCCGAACCCCTTCAGGCGATTGGTGCACATCAAATGAACCTCGTAATGTCCACCTTTCTACTGTAATTACGCTCCCATTACCAGCACTAATCTTTATTGCACGGCGAAAAGTTACCGATTCCAAAATATACCTTTTTTTATTAGAATAGAGTTTAATATTCAAAAAGCAATAGGCGAGAAGGTCGAGTTGATGAGACTTTTATGTAAGTAAAACAGCTCTTATTACGTTAGCCGTGATACCAAAATCGCCAATCATGCGTAAAGACAAGCAATTTTGTCAACTGGAGCGGGTACTTAAGGTCTAGTTTGGTATGCAGATGGGAGCGTAGGGTAAAGTGTAGCTGGAGGCTTGAAGGAGTTAATGCGTGACGCACAAAAGGCCAAATCACGGCAGGACCCTTATACGTGCGGCCGTGGCGTCAAAGTACAATTTTGTATTCCAATTATGACGTCGATGCACAGACACCCGACAGTTTATAAAATTGAGCTAATAAATATTATTGCTTTTGTAATTTATAATTTACACTATTGAGGTACCACCTGTCCCTCTAAAAGCGAGTCTAAATAAATTGTAAAATCGTACGTTCACTATGTTCCACTTGGAAAGACAAATCTGAATAGAATTCATATCATACTGTTAAAAGTTTGCAGCTTAATTGATAAGTGATAATGAACACAACTCCATTACATTTCGGAAATATTTATATTGTAGAAAGTCGACCATCGCAGGAAATCATTGGATGCACATGGCAACGGACCGGTTGTGCTGGAAGTCGATTAAAGAGGTCTATATTCAATAGACGATTACGAGAGGCTCAAATGATGATAATGATGAGTCAAATAGAATATTTTTTTTTTATACCAATGGATATAATTAATACTACTGACTTCACTGTCCATCGACCCGAAACACAACAATGTTTGCAAACTGCTGTTTTCTGATAGAAAGAGTATATATATACAAACTAAGAGAGTATAATACATAAAAATTTTAAGGAACTTGTCTGAAATGTAGTTCAAGATGTATCTTAGTTTTATTACCACTGATTGCTTATTATTTCACTAAGTCTGCTTGTTTTTATCTGCTAAGGCGAAACAAACTTAAAATTAAAATTATTAATGAAGAATATTTTTAATTGGTATACAAGCAGAACGGTTAGCTTAATTATTTATAATGATCTGATTTCATGGTGACTGTCGAGGCAACAGCAGCCCAACATCCCAAATTTTTCTTACTGAAGTTAGATCCCAGAGCTTTACATATTATTTATTATGAACAGAAAAATACGAGTTTAGTTTTCTTCGTTTCTAGTTCTGTTCAACGTGCTGTGCAAAAGATTTCTACCCGACGGTAGATGGTTAGAGTAGGCACTCTAACCAACGTCAAGCTGTCGCAGATTGCGACGAGCGGACGTGCATCTCTAATAGCGATTCCGGTTAACACATCCTGCAATTGGACAAGGCAAGATGTTGTAATTCGCCATTCTGCATGTCTGTTTTTAGCTTTGATATTTGTATAAATGCAAAGCGATCATAAAGCAATGCAACTAACGGCGCATTGAAAGCGAGGTTCTGATTGTAAGAGCATGATCTGCTCTCAAAGAGACTGCGTAATATTCTAAATACAAAATTGATGGATAGAGGTTGTTACAACCTTTAGAGAAATAGGATTTTAGGAGGACGATTCGACTTTCGACTAACATTTCCAAAGGTCGCACGTTGAATTCATCTGATGTCTTTATTGAGAGAAAAGGAAGTTAACATTTTTATCCTAATGCCGCTATCATTCGCAGTACTAATAATAGTTTATTTAACCGATAATGCAATAATTGTTAAAAGTGTATAATTTAGTTGCATTCCAAATGAAGTAATAATTTGATGCATAAAGGTTTCAATGCAAATGCAGTTAAAATTTTCTCTTGAAATTCCATAGAAAGCGTACACTTCAGGACAATATTCACAAATCACTAGTTGTGTAACAGACTATGTTTAATGTTTGTTGTCGTTTATAAATTATTATGATGTGGCGTAATGTATACGAAGAGCAGAAATCATTTCTTTCTGTACATGGTGAAGAATGAGACAGTCGAACAATGGGTCACCGTACGCATCAGCAATAAAATAATAATAAAGGGACAATTAATAGATTTCGGTGCATTACCAGCGGTGGGAGGGTGGCGGCTCAGTGATTAGTGTTCATGCTCCCACCGGTCGTCTATTCCTCATCTTATGGTTGTCAGTACGTTCGATATTTGTTGCTAAAATTAATTTGAGTTATGTTGAAGCGAGAGGATGGGAAGGACGTTCACCTGATGATGATTAAAAGATATAATAAGGAGCGCACGCTAAAACCCTAAGTCGTTTTGTAGGATGATTAAAAATGTACTATAATGTGTTTTACATTTTAAGAAATAAGATTATAAGTATTCTACTAATATGCTATGTAAAGCAGAAAATAGTATGGTTTGTGTACTGCTGTTTGATGAAAGAAATATATGTTTCGGTAGTATTTACTTTGATAGACTCCACGTCTGTTACCACTCAAAATAAATATGACTTGTAATATATCATTAAAATGTAAAATTTTTCTGTACGAGAAAAACATATATTGTTCTATACTATCAAACAAAATATGTATTGATTCA
Source organism: Pachliopta kotzebuea (assembly GCA_018246255.1). Lineage (NCBI taxonomy): Eukaryota > Metazoa > Arthropoda > Insecta > Lepidoptera > Papilionidae > Pachliopta > Pachliopta kotzebuea. The sequence continues at coordinate 15,284 of DWLS01001794.1, forward strand.
AAAAGTAGTAAAACACATTAAACTATAAAGACGGACCTAGAGTCAGGGTTTTGAAAGTAATTTTGTATATGTATATTTGTTTTACAAATTGTAACTGTATTTTCTTGTCGTAACATAGTTTTTATAAACAAGTACAACCCTAAGAATTCGCGAGAGGTCCCCTCCCAGGGGTTCAATAATATTAGCCCCGCAGATACGTTTTGGCTCTGCTCTTCATTAGGAAAAAGAATTATAAATAAGTTACTGTCTTTATATGATTGTGAATTTACTTGAAATAAATTTTCAGATTCAGATTCAAATTTACTTTTTCTTAGTGTACTAAATTAATTTGTCTTCAAAGATAGTTTTGATTCTGGCTTTTAAGTTATACTTTCTTTTATTAAAAAATTTCAATAATATAATTTTTCTGTATAACGGAGAGTATTTGGATTATATCTTGTTTCTCTCTTATTGAAAGTAATGGAGGCGTTAGATGATAGACTGTTTAAGGCAAAGAAGTTTTTAGCAAATTATTTGTGTTCTGAAACATTTTTCATAATAAATTACAGTTAGAAATATCCGCTTAATCTCCGATTGTGATCGCGCAAACTATATCTTTTGGGTCAGCTCCAAAAAGGCAATAAAGAGAAACTAGAACGATAGTTGAATTGTTGAAATAGCACACCGTGATATCTGAAGTTTTTTTCTGGGTCATCCATTAAAGACAGAAACTTTTAGTTTTTCATTTAGTTAGAATAGATTTTAAAACATACACAGAAATATAGATAATAGAATGTAAATAAATACGGTCAACGGTCAATATTAATGAACATAATAGATTTTCAGCAAATAATATTGTTTGTGCTTATATATACATGACCACAGATTTGACATATAAAACCGCACACACGACACATCATATTTTTTTAGTAGGAGATGTTTGTTTAACGCCTAAATTGTAACTGAAATGAAAACATAAATAAATAGCGACGAAGTTTTTACTGGTGTAGAATCTTTGTTGCCAGAGACCGCCTAAGTAGGTACTACCGCAGCTTATATTCAAGTCGACTAGTAGTAGTGCGCAAACATTACTATGTTCCAGTTTAAAGGGCGTTTGAAGGTTGAAATTACTAGGGTAACGAGACTTAACATCTCATGTCTTAAGATGTCAGCGCAATGAGCAGTGTATACTACCAGTAGCTGTTATTTTAGGCAAGCGTGTTACTTAGTACTTGCTTTCAGATGAATCTCTCGCTCGTCTCATTAAAAAAGAAAAGTTAAAGGTTAGATAGAAAAAATATAATAGTGAGAAACAAAGAAATGGTACAAGGAATCTTTTCGCTGTCACGGTGTCACTAAAATCACAGTGTTTTTTCGTCCGTCCCCCTGTTTGTTTTAGCGTGTTTGAACTGTGCTGCGGCGCTGCGATCAAACGCGGGAGGTCGCGGATAACATTATTTTATAGGGCCGCAACACGCCAGCAATTATATCGCTGTCAATCTTCGATAGTGACGTGTCGCTGAGCGGCCTTATTGCTTAAGTGCCTTCATTTAACCGCGATCCACGTGGGAGGGTTCGACACGCCCAACAACATATGAAAGTTAAAGCATTTGTTCCGCCTTTAATAAATTTGTTTTAGGTATGGGAAATATCATTAAAAAAGGCGAGAAAATAATTTTTTGATTTTGACTTCGTCGAGCTTGTGTCAAGTGTGTTAAGAGAAAGGAGGAGGAAGTAACAGATACAGAATGATCTTGACGAAATATTTTGAAGACGCGTTTGTTGAAAGACAGCAGATATAATGTATAATAAAACCATCTAAAAAATATGTATACTTATGATCAGTTACCTTTTTAGTCTACCTTTTTAGTTAATTGATTCATTGCATGTGCATAAAAGAGACTGGTTGAAATAATTATTCCATTATGCTTCTAACTTTGAAATGGGAGAAACTACGGAACTCTTTCATGATAAATTATGTATAGGGTAAGAAGACGGGAAATCCGAAATAAAAACTTTTTAGCTTTTCCGGTTAAGGATATTTGATAGGTTAAAGGAGACTGTGGATAAGAGAAGAGAAGTTTCACTGAGATCCGACCCAAAAAAACAATGTCCAAAGTTTGAAAATTAGCCTCTGGGCCATTTCGTCTCATTGTAATCGTGTAATAAAATAGACCCGGGTAGTAAAGTTACGCAAGCGAGGTCTTTTCGGATTGTTTAGTATTTGAATGTGTTATTATAAACCAGACTGTGATATAACAGACTACTAAAATTTCGTGTCCCTGCGACACCCAGAAGAATGAAAGTGTTATACTTGGAATAACCGAATGTCCTATTTATGCCAAAGAAAGATATGAGTTGAGTGAGAAAAACAAGTAAGAGAAAAAATTAGAAGTAATAATATTAGTCAGTTAATTAGTAATATATATATATATAATATAACAAGGAATAGATTTTTGAAATATTATAAAAAAATAACTACTAAGGTCTGTGTTAAAAATTAATAGCAAATATATAGGATAATTATATTCTTCATTAAATATACAATCACAGTGTAGACATAGAAGGAAAGTATTGTAAAATAAAATGTCCTAAGAACAAAAATAGAATAAAACAATCATATGTAGCTAGAAACTAAAGCAAATACGGACCCTGATTTACGGCGTCAAGGGAAAAATGGTAAGATATTAATAAAAAAAAACAGACTAATACATTTTGCGGAGTAACATGGGATCAGTTTAGTAAGGGCAAATCAAAATGGATAATGTAACAGGGTCATAAACACGGCAGCTTCCGTGCTTAAGTGGTGGCAGTGAAACTGGTGCGTCGTGAGTCAAGGCGAGGCGCCTCGAAATACTACAAGGGGTACACCCGGCGTTGAATAGACTTGCGGCATGCAACTGCGTGTGTTACGTTTAATGGAGAATGTGCTTCGAGCTGCTTCAGTAGCTACAGTACTCGGATCAAGTGGTGCTTACATGTTTTTAGTGTAATTTATACGACATATACACCATACATCATATAGAGAATGTAGTTGGCTACGGAACTACGCTAGAACACAAGTATGTTCTTACTGATAAAACTCTGAATTTATTGCACTCTCCTATATCATATTGCTATATGTTGATTTAATCCAAAACATAATTTTCTCGGAATATGTGAATCTCTTCTCGATGGATACATTTTCCCGGCAAAGAATATACGCTTTCTTCTTTCATGTCCACCGTATAATAAAATAGACGTTTGAATTATTGTAACCATTGAATAGATTGGATGGATTTATTTAAATGTTTTCTAATCCATGCAAAATAATAATATATGGGGTTTAGTAGATATTTTTAATGAAGGGAACGAACTTCTTAACGATATTTTCTTGTAGGAGACTGTTAATTTAAGTCGTGGAGGTCATCTTGTTTTACGTTTGCCTCGCACATTTGGATACTGTAAGGAGCGGCCTGGAGTGATGGTGAGAGAGAGCTGTTGGGGGAATTTTTCTGTTATAAGAATCTGCTGGAAATGCACATATGCTGCCCCTCGATGTAATTCAAACCCGGAGCCGAGCGCCACGCGGCTGACACGAGTGCAAACATGCCTTCGTAGCAGTCTAATGAAATGGAGAAACCGGTCTGTCATTCGCTTCGATTCCTGTCACGGTAATTTAGTTGTTGCGATTTGGTTCAATTCGCTACTTCTCTTAAAACATTTTTACCAGTTTGATATAATTCAAAGTTCTATATATTGCAACGAAGCTACTGATATTGTAACTTTTGGGTTTTTTTTTATTTCTTAAAACAGGGAAAGTTATAAACGTCAAAAAAATATTTAACAGTTCTGATTAAGTTATGATGGTTTCGTCAAAAGGCAATACATGCATATCATGTATGTAGTAAAAGCTTAAGTAGTAATGAGTATACTAAGCCCTCTAAACTGATGGAATTTTATACATAAATGTTTCTAGAAGTAAATAATTTTTCTTTATTCAATTCCGTTTGTCAAATCCTTTAAAGTTACTTTGCAGTATCTATTTATGTGGTAGAACTGTAAGTTTTTTAAAATAAATGTTTTAACTACAGGATGTTCCTGTAGTTATTTATTATTATTTTTTTTATATATTACAGCGTGTTCAGAAAGTAACAAATTTTACTAAAATTTATTATTGGATGTTTTGAATGCGTGCTGAGTATTAAAGCTTCAATAGATATTATTTGAGGAAAAGAGTTAAGCGGAAACGAAATTAGGCACATATATATTGGTCAAGTATATAAAATAGAATGATTGTAAAAAATATAATATCTGTATATAGTTCAGACTATACATTGGTTAAATTAGTCACGTTGTCGGGCAAGTGGGGTGAACTTAACTGGCCGAGCGTCAGGGGCCGCCTCTTAATGAAAATCTCTTCATTAGCCGTTAGGGAAAACCGAGTGAGACACAAAAGAGTAACTACTGTTCAAGTGTATTAGCACATCTCTGATTAAATGACCGGAGCAATCCAAATAAAAATAAGGGGGACGATGATTTTTCTCATTGGTTTTTTCGGGTTTTAATAAATTTCATACGTCTTTGGTATCTAGCATTGGGTTTTTGGTAATCAAAACTGTTGTATTTGTGCACCTCTACAATTATTATTATACATACAAATTTAATATATTTTAAGACGTTTAAATTAAAAAAAGGCATTGTTTAGTTATTAAAATTTATTATCTGTATGATATAATTATTGTGAGCAATAAACAGTTTATCGATCTGTGTAAGACAGAGTTCCCCAAACTTTTTTGTGTCGTAGACCCCTTGCTATGTTTTTCCGTGTTGGGTAGGCCCCCTACTTACTTGATATTGATTTCCTGTAAATTTCGAACTGTAGTGAAGTTTAGTGTTAAAAACTTAAAGTAAAAACACATGTTAGTTTATACATTTATTAATTGAATTTAAATTAAAACTCAGGAAACGAATAAACGTATTTGTCCCACA
>DWLS01001795.1:0-20228 GCA_018246255.1 Pachliopta kotzebuea
CGTTCGCTTTTCAGAGCCGCGATATCGAAGGCCCAAATCGCCGTAATGATCGCCGACCTTCGGAAGAAGATGTTACCATAAGAAGAAGAATAATAATTAAAAATGCTGGATGTAAAACTTTTTTTTATAGAAGTTTTATACGTAAGTAGCTTAACATTCTGATAGTTCAGTTTTTCCTAGCCTTTTCCTCGCCAACCAAAAGGAAGGGTCAAAAAAATTTGTATAACCCCCTGTATAGTCGTTAATGACAAGTAAAAAAAAGTACAATCTGGTTTACAGTGGGCGTGTTATTTAATTTTTGTGTTTGAAAATAATTGCGTTAAAAAGAAATAAATAATTCTTTATTTCAAACGTAAGGTCCGTATTAGGTTAGTAAAAGTTAGTAACAGTATATAGCTTATATATTAAGTTAGTTACTTTAGTTAGTTATAAATTCTAAACTTTTATCAACAAACCCCTCACGACTTCCCTATAAGAAGTTTCCCCCAATGGTTTTTAAGAGGGCAATTAGATCTAGCAGCTATCTTCATCAAGAAAAAAAAAGTTTTAAAAAATCCTTCATATCAATATTATTTTCGCGGACCCCCACTGCAAACATAGAACCCCCTGGGGTTCACGAACCTCCGATTGAGAATTACTGTATTTCTTGAATGTGGTTTAAAATTGGCCTATCCCGAGTAGTAGAAAATTCTTAAAAATGGTTTCGCTTGAACGTAAAGTGTGAGTGGGTTCTGCGATCCCTTAAGAATTACGACACATTTGTACGTCAGGGGTCTTTGGCAGCGAGTCAAGAATGGGGTTAATGCGCCGGGGGGTGTGCCGCTATTGCCAAACCCGTCACATGGCAGCTAACACTATCATGGTATGGTGGGCGTGTAATTACATAGTTTGTAATTTATGGTATGTTTGCCGATTTTTACTAGGTGATTCTCTAATTATTTCATCTCTAAAAAATTCTCGTTTTGTGAATAACGGCGATTTTTTTTCTTACAATGTTTAAGAAGATGACGTAATAATTTTTAATCATCATCATCAACTCGCTGCAGTACCCTGCTGGATATAGAACAAAATTTAAAATACTCAAAAAAATTGTGAAGTTCGTCTGATACAGAACCTTTTTCTCCTTTGTACATGTGACTAGGTCGCGAATAGTTGGGGCGGGTCAAGTGTTAAAGTCTTATGACTTAGTGGTTAAAAGTTTCAAACGAAATAACTATTTTCGATATAGGGCAACGCTTTTGTCGTTTATTGCATTGTTTCAATCAAAACTAACAGCAGATACTTAAAAGTTTAAATAGTTGTTAATGAATAAATAACATTGTTAATGAATAAAAAATACATTCTATCTATGGGTTATTTCAGGAGTTATAGTTGACTATAAACTCGGTTTATATTTGTCACCAACTGTGCCGACACCTCATAACTGTCAGTGGTTTATTACTTCGCCAGTTTGTAGTGTATTACAGAATTGTGTACAACTTCAATATTTAAATAACCAATGCTCATTTTCACTGTGTACTGAACTAAATTAACACTGCGTTTGTATGCACTCAAATTAGTTCTAACAAGTTACTTAAACAGACCTAACTTAAGTAGCGCGATGTAAACAATATATGGAGCGTTAAGAGTATGATATAACCCAACTCGTTTGACAATACTTTCCATATACGTACAATGATAAGTTTGAAATAGTTATTAATCTGTCTGTAAGGTAAATATATAATAATTATAAATTGATAATTAATAGTTAGGTGATAAATTTTATAAAAAATCCCTAGATATGTATTTCTTTACTCTTTATTTACTAGTCCTCACGCTCCTTCATATCTCTGTGAGCGCTTCAAGTATCTCGTTCCCTACGGATCTCAATGTCGCTCCTAAAAATATTTACTTATCAAAATACCAACGAGTTCTTCCAAACGGTACAGTAATTCTTTTACGGTAAAAGCAGTGAAACTCTGGAATACTCTTTCTCATGATATCCGCGCCTGTCCCTCCTTACCTATCTTTAAGTAGAGAGTTAAGGACTATTATCTTCACCTCTTGTTGCATATTTAATTTTTACCACTACGTATATTCGCTATATATGTTCCTTATACGTTGCTATTACTAGTACACGGTACACTTACACAAGTAATTAAAATAGTATATCATTTCTTTTTGGGTATGCTGTAAGAGAACTCTTTAGGGTTAAGCTTGTGTCCTCCTCAAGTGTACATAAAGAATGAATAAATGAAAATAAGTTTATTTCTTTTACGATGGTTAAGTTAGAAGAAAAGCGTAAACTGTTATATTTATATATTCCATTAATTTTTAATCTATATGTAATAATCTATATGTTATAAATGTAGTTAATACTATCTTGTTAAGCGCAGGGCTGCGCCGGCGCCGCCGCGGCTGGCGTAGCGGTACCGTGACCCCGGCTAGAGGCCCAGCCGCGGTGCTAGCGGTAATTTACACTGATTACTATGTACTCGATAGGACCAGCTTTGTAGTCAATGACTCCTATATAGATATCTCAACACATCAACGCAAAGCTACAATGTGTGCGTGAGCATACAGAAGTGTAACATTATTGTGTTAAGTCGTAGCAAACTTTGTGTTCATATAAATATTATATGATTTTGGCTCTATCTCGTTACTTAAAAGTTAGGGCTTCTTCAGAGGATCATTAATGAATTAAGTATGAAAGTTTATACCTTTGTCACTAGATTGATTGGTCGAGTGTATATATACAAGGTATTGAGAAGAGTAATGAAATGTCGTCAGTTTCGTCAACGACTTAATAATCGATGGAAATATAAAAGGAAAAGGAAACAGCATAAAGGGAATTAAAAGATATGTCGATTATTTCGTACAGTGGCTATCCGCTTGCATTATCATATGGATGTCTCTAGTTTGATTCCGGAGCTATATAAGGTAGTACTATACTTTTGTACCAGTATGGTACCAGCATTGTAATGCTCCTATAGTCGATTTGTCTTTATAACAGCATTCCTGTAGTTATCTACAAAATATTCTGATCTCAAGCGTCACGATCTGCTATATTATTGTTACTTCATATAATATTAAATGTTAATCACTTGTTAATAAAAAAATCAAAAGTAATGTTTAGAAATGTGAGACATGCTTATGTCTGGACAGGATGTATATATTATAGATCACTTTGTTGCGACGTGTATATAGCTTACTATGTACACGCTATTACTGACCAAGTTTGCTATTAAACTAACTGACATTAAATTTTTAAATATACAAAAATATAGTGTCATGTTACCTGTTCCAGCAGTACACCTATCCCCTGATTTACACGGTACTTGTTTAACACGTTTTAGCTTTTACACGGTTTTCCAAATAAGTTTTGTTTTTGTTTTTATCGCACTCTACTAAATGCTATTGTAATTGAACACGTGCGTTGTGTACACATCTCAAGGAGAATCCGGAGCTTATGTGCTGACTTGCACACGCACACTGTGTCTGTATTTCTTCGCATAAAATTGAAGTTTTTTCTATGGAAAATTGTGTTTGTGAGAAAGTTGCACAGTTTCAGAAAGATTTAATTTCTGACAGTGATGAAGGATAATGAAACGCCTCTGGTTTTATTTTTTGTTCTTCTGTTTAATGTATTGTAATTAAAAACAGTATTTCCGTAATATATTACATATTTTAACCTGTCAAATGCATTTTATTTTTATTTCTGTGTACATCTAAAAAATAAAAAAAAATCACAACTGTTAAATAACAAAATTAGGCATTTTCTGCAAGCTTTACGATTTACACGTTTTTCTCAGGAACTTATCTACCTTGTAAATCGGAGAATAGGTGTACTAGAAATTAGTAGACATGTGATATTGATTTTCAACTTCACTTACCATGTTTGTGTAAACTTTTAACATATTCATTATTCACACATAACATGAACTTCTCTTTTATTATTATACTGAAAAATGTGTAGAAAATTTACTATTAACTTGAGAAACATTTTAATGGTCGAAGCCGTTGCCGGAGACTGTCTAGGTGTGTACCACACTACCGCTGCTTCTGTTTCTATCGCTAAACAGTAATGTGCAAACATTACTGTGTATTTGTATGCTAGTGAAATTACGGAGTAACGAGACTTAACACCTTACGTCTCAAGACGAGCGGAATGTGGTGCTGTGTATACCATATTAACCAACGCCACGTTGTTATGGGTAAGTGTAACCTTTACAATCAGGTGAACGTCAAAACGCAAGCCAATTCATTAACGTTTGAATAGATGTGAACAGTTGAAGTCAAAGTAATTCCAATCGGAATCATTTGTAAGAAAATGTCAGCGCCGCAAATACCGACGGCCTTTATAGGTAACCCCGGGCGGGTCTGGGCAGCGGGATGTAGCAATAGCCGTAACCAGGTCACTTGTTAAAGTCACCAATTCCCCCTCCCATCCACCAGTTTCATCACGGAAAGGGAGCTTCTTCCTCGCAAACGCCTCGTTTCACTTTGATAAATAATGGTCACCATAATGTGAGATACGAGGAAATGTTATAACACACCGTCCGTCCATAAAGTGGTGTATTATTGATACAACATGTAAATCTGTTTGTTTTTATTAAGGTATCTCATAAATCTTCGACCTTATTATTAAAAAGAGATACAGTTATAAAATATCGGTGCATGAGGTGTGTATCACTTACCATCGGGTGAATGTTCCTTCGTTTTGTGGAATGAAAAGAAAATGCCTAAATATTTACCGTATAGCTTATCAATAAGCGAACAGCTCAAGATCGTTTTTTGTGGTATACTTTACAAGAGACCTACGTCCAGCATTAGACGCCTATCGGTTGAAATGATCAGGATGATTGCTTATAGCTTTTTACATAATACTAAAACATTAAACTTATTTCAAACTTAGTCATCTCTGTAACAGTTATTCTAAGTATTCAAAGTTTGTGAACGGCACCAATAATGCTCGAGTGGCAGAAATGATTCCTGCAGCTTCCTTCCGCTGGAGCACGATCCTGCGGAGGATATTTCGACTCCTTTGGGGAAGTGCCATAGCCGTTTTGTCGAATAGCATCAAAATATTGTTATTGCGTCGATACTTAATTATAAGGGATATATAACCCGTGCGTACAAAAAAATAACTAGTAAATGGCTGAACCATTTTCGTTATCTTTTTTTATATGACGAATATTCATAATAAATGAATAAAACATCTCTGTCTACTTTTAAAAATTTTCTCTTTATGTAGATAAAAATTAATAGTTATTATATAACCACGTTGTTTCTGCTTTTCGATATATCGCTCATACATGAATGAGGTATTCGTAGATATTTCTTTCATTAAACATTAATAAAGTTTCGTAATCACAGCATTAAATATCGAGGTGTCATATCAAAACAATGCTTTTGAATTATTGTCGCTTTGTTTAATGACGTCACGGTTTCAGTTGTGGTATGCATCAGAATAAATAATAACAGATATCTATTCAAACCTAATATCACGTTTGAACAGATACCTAGTTGGTATTGCATTTAAATATTAGATTGTAATGATTGTGACCTCTACAAAGGCAGGTTGAATTTTTAATGGAGCTTGTTTTTGGTACCACGTGAATATCTCCACCTTTATACTTTCGGCGTGTCGTAAAAAGAATCTGAGGAGGGACTAAATTCCAGCAAATTTGTTAGAAAAACAATTAGATTTTATATAGACAAAACACTTCGTTTAATACATAGTCATATGATTACTTCATCACATTTAAGCCTTATTCCTATATTTAGTGTTCAAATATTCTGTAGTAGCACAGATAGTTCACCTAATATTAAGTGATACACTTGCCCATAACAACTTGACGCTGGTTATGTCGGTTTATGTTGTATGACATTGACGTTTGTCTTAAGACAAAAGTTAAGTCTGTTTTACTTAAGTATTAACTCTGCGTTCTAAATATTCATAAACTATTTAATATGAAACGATGTCAATATCCATCAAGTCGATTAGATTTATCAGTCCACAATTTTTGAATTAAAAGATAATAAATAACGTCAAACATATAGTAAAGTCAGCAATTATTTCTACATTAACACCTGTGGTATAAAAAAACATCAATAATGTAAATGTTTGAATAAGTCAGTATCGTAATATAATGTAAGTGTGGGTCTTATTCTACAACCATACAGTCGTCTTTATATATTTCAATCGTATTCCAATAGAAACAACTGTATAAATAATTATTTAATACCTTTAAAGGAAGGTCAATATATTACATCGAAACACGTATTCAGGATAACAGGTATACTTATTGTTTATAAAGGAAGTAAGGAACTAACAAAGACAGTGACAACTGAAATGATTAGAAACAGTGTTTAAGTTACAAATGCCTAAGGCATTAAAATATTTTAATAATTGCCTAACAATACATATTGAGAAATCGTTGATATTAAAACATTCTGAAACGCTGACGCTATAAACTATTTAGGTATTCAGATCACATATTTTATTAGAAGCATAATCTTTTATTATAAACCCGTGCTAAAGGATCCGTTTTATATTTCAACAGCGTAAAAAGTTCAGAAAAGAAATGATGAGTTCGTAAACGAGATAATTCTTTTATAGACCAGAAAAGGAAACTTGAAAATGGAGCTAACAGTAATAAAGTATTAATTTTATTTTCATCGCTTTGTAAGAAGATGGTAAGTGTAATACCAATCAATTCCTCTAGGTGCAACTTTTCAACTATTACATTACACACTGATTACTTACTGCCTTATCATCTATACTATAGAGTATATAGTATTGTGCGAAGTCGCTCCTGTAGTTCCCTCTAATAGCAATACTATTGTTACCGTTGATCAAATAGGCCGTGAGCCCCGTGGTCCGAGTATCCAGCATCAGATGAGATGTATACGTTGCTAAAGAGGAGTCAACGCTATTATCATCAGATAATACATTACCGTGGGTCACTAGTCACTTGCATCTCAGTGAATCGCGATACAAATTAAGGAATTCCCCAAAAAAAAAAACTGTAACTAACTACTCAGACGTTATTCTGAAGAGATGTAGTACTAATAAATCTCTGTTACTGGATATCGCCTAGATAGGTATACACAGCACTACATTGCACTCCTCGCCATAGACATAAGGTGTTAAATCTCGTTACCCCAGTAATTTCACTAGCATACAGCAACCTTCAAACTGTAACACAGTAATGTTTGCACAGTACTCTATGGCGGTAGAAGTAGGAGTTGCGGTGGTACCTACCTAGGCGGTCCCCGGCAAATGATCCGTTACCTTTTTTATAACATTAAGGTGACAAATAAGCAAACTACCTGCCTCATGGTAAGCGGTTACCGTAGCCTATACCACCGGAGTCACCACTGGCACATTGCCGACCCCGAGGGAACCTTATGACACCCTTTTTGAATAACTGCATTCTGTAGCTCCTACCTTCCAGAACACTCGTCCTCGAATAATAAATGGCCAGCCTCGCTTTGTTTTATAGTATTCATTTCGGGATCCATCCTCTTTCCACTATCGGACGACAAGGCGTTCTGCGAGACTCAATCCTTATGTTGTTGACATCCCCAGTATACTCATAAAGAGGTTTGGCTACTCATTTCTAATAAGAACAGCAAAGGACTGGAACAACTTACCGGCGTCAGTGTTCTCGTCCGACGATATAGGCGTATTCAAGAGTGAATAGGCATGTACTATTTATTTATTTAATTATGATCAAAAAAGATACAACACATTCGATTACCAATGGTCCCACACTAGGCAAACCTGTGCTGCGGACACTTATATCGCTTGACTTAAAACTATTGTAAACATTCACATATTTTAGTTAGGCTAAATATATAAGAATATACATATATAAATAAATAATACATAACACAGATATCATCATTTATATAAACGACGGATAATTAAATGGCAAAGAAGCTAAATATTAAACATACTCATATTATATTACACAAAATTTTCTAGTAGTTTTTCTGTTGAATCATAAGATAAATAGCTTAGCCATTTAGTGATCCTTATTTTAGCTTACTAGGTTAATATGTTTTACCGCTTTAAACCACATAATAACTTAACATCGGGTGGGGTCGTTGTTAAACATTGACCTGTAACTTTATAAAAAAAAAATATCATAGTGCTGAGAATCGGAGTTAATTTTATCCGTCCGCCGGTGCTTTTCGATATGCAATAAAACATTTACAGCGAACAGAATCGCTCAGGTGTAGCCGCTGCTCTAGTGCCGGCTTTATCTCTACATCGGTTCGTTCACTGCTAATAAACGAGGATATATCATCATGAGCGTTCTGTTTAAATCATTCCATATGTAATAATTCAATTTATTTGTATTTTTATTTCTTTGAAGCATGTTGTACGCTAAAGAAATTACTGGGGTAATAAGACAACACCTTACCTCTTAAGGCGACGAGCGCAATGTGGTGTATTGTATCTAAACCAGCGTCATAGACAAGCGTATCACTTACCATCAGGTGAACGCTTTACTCGATCTCGTTGAATCAAAGAAATATAGTTGGAAATTACGACTCTGTTAGATGTTACAATAAGATTTCCAGCAGGTGGTAAATACTCCACAATAGTAAATCCTATAACAATGTTTGTATACTGTGGTCATAGCTTTGAAACAAGATACTGTCTCGTTACTTTAGTAATTTAACTAGGTACATATTTTAGCAGCATATTTCTATGCTGCGGTAGTTACCTATTGACTTCTTATAATACATATACTACTACATTTTGTTTTATGTACTGACGTAAGAAAAGGTTTACAATTTTTTTTAAAAGTCAATCGAATAACAAATAATAGATCATTACAAAACTTCAGATCTCGGATATGATTTGGTTGTAAACCGTATTTTTTTTAACTACTACTAGTACTAAACTGTTTGACTAATGGCTAGCGTCTGGTGTGTGATCTGCTTCGTATATTGATGTTTTAAACGATTTTGATGAAATGGTGAGATGGTAATATAACATCATCCCATTAAATTTATGTTTATGTTCTTTTCTACTTCGATAGCAATTTATATTCTATAAATAATCATATATAATAGAATATAACCCAACACTGTGTTCCATTGTTATCACACTGATAATGTCGATACTTTTAACAATACTAATACTCTTTTGGATTTGAATGTCTGGAATATATACCACAATTATTCTATACTATGATGGTGTATTGTATTGGATTTCAACCACTTCACTACCTTCAGCAAAACCTATTTAAGTTCGAAGAAGAAATAATTGATGTTCGGATAAGGAAAGAATGTAAGGCATTGATGTCATAAAAAATCTGAAGTAGTTAAAGGCAATCAGATTTTTTTTTTATCGTTGTCTTATGGTCAGCTTATTTGGTATCTTGTGCAATCTTCCATACCTAATATGGTGTTAAGGACAAGAGTGATAATATCTATAGCAGTTACATTATTGATTGAGGCTAATTGCTTGAGACAGTCCCTACGTTTTTGTATCTAGAATGGGCTGACACTTGATCTGATTTATACAATGACAATGAGCTGATAGATGGTAAACCATTCTCGCTTAGAATACACAACAATATTGTTAAGTCTGCAGATTACCAATGTAGGGGTGTATAGCTTTGTAACATGCGGCCTTGTGCGTACCAGTGAACTCCTAGTTACAGCGACCGGTTATATGTATATATAACCAAGTCATTTGGTATAGACAATTTTTATGTAAAAAATATTACTTTCATGACGCAAGGCAAACGAGCGTAGCAAGTTTATATTCCCTGTTATATAAAAAAAGACTAAAAGGTCGGTTTTTATATAAGATGAAAGTTAAGGTTATCTTTATTAAGATTGTGAATACTTTAATCGATGGAGGTCTAATGTTCGTTTTGTTACAAGAAAGTGTCATTGGACCACACAGATCGAGACATTGGTAACACCTAGTTGTTATGGATATGTATGGCCGTGTGTATGACCGTATGACGCAAAGCTCCTCTACGTATAAGGTTAACATCGGCAATTGCGAGCCCGTACAATCGAGCCTCGGCCGCTGAAGTATCGAGCCCGATACGTCTGTGTAATTGTCGCTAGTTGAACGGTTCAAGTTTTTCGATTGCAAGGCTGGACGATGATATCATTGTACCACACATACAAATATATATGTAATTTTTTTATACGACCAGACGAGCAAGACTTTCACCTGATGGTAAGTGCTATGCTCGTCTATAACAACATAGCGTTAGTAAAGATATTATACGCAGCAATACATTACGACCGTCGCCTTGAGATATACGGTGTTAAGTTTTGTTACTCTATTAATTTCAAATGTTACTGCACACTACACCAGATCACAGTAATATTTGCACAGTACTTTTTGCCGGCTGCAATAGGAGCTGCGGCGATACGTATGTAGACGGTCTCTGGCAACAGAGATCGACAACCAGTGCGAATCACTTTAAATATAAGCTATTTATTTATTTTCTTATAAAAAGTACTCCCACGATATTATTACCATAATCAGCGTGTTTTACTTTCGCTGCTCTGATCTGATAAGGGGCAGAGCTTATTGATTTAAACTTCATATTGCACAACGACCTTCCTACGCGCTGTAGGCAGGTTAGTGCGGTACCAAAATACTGATTCATGAATTACACACGATATTATTATTATTAAATTTAGTATTCACTTAAAACTGAGTAAAAATAAGTTTTTGTACAAACATAAAATTAAGAATTTTCGAACCTACATTATGACACACAATTTAATATAATTCTTGTTAACTTCAAGCACATTTTTCAGTGCCAAATTTGTTTCATTACAGTAAACTCTTAATAAATTATTTATCAAGTTTTTTTAGTTTATGTTGTATTAAGAAATAATGGCGACTTCATTTATACTTAAATAATATGATTATTCATGTATTTTTTTTAATAAATTAAACTTGAAGACATTTATACATCGCTTCCTTGATTCTCTTTTCATTTAAAACAGCATATAACAAGCAAATTGAAATGGAAAATTCTCAATTTTTTTTATTCGCCGAAGCGACGAGACGAGGGAGTTGTTCACTTAATGGTAAGTGATAACTAGTTAGTACGATTTACACAGCACTACTGTGCTCGTCACTTCGTAACAAAAGATGTAAGTTTCGTTGCTCTAGTAAATTTATAAGCTACAATTCCCTTCACACCGGAACACAGTAGTGTTATCACAGTACTGTTTTTCGGCTGCAATAGGAGCTGCGGTGGTACATACCTAGACGGACTCTGGTGACAGCGATCTACACTTTTGAATGATGATATATAAGAGAAACGTCTCCAAATTCGTCAGTACATGTGAAACTTTATAAATCAAATTTCAATGCACAATTACGTTGTATTAACATATTCGTATCCTGTTAAACATTTACTTTCCCATTCATAGGTGTTATGCGCGATGTGTACCGACGATCAAAATTTCCAATTCGGCCCACGAAATTGGTGTTATTGGTGACTCGACATGAATTCGTAATACTTTATCGATATTGCGATCACGCTTGCTCATCACTATCATTAACTCGTAGGCTCGCCATACGTTTGGTTGAATTTTTAAATTAACAGTTTTATTGTATCTTTAACTGCAAACATTTTCACTTTATATTGTTCATTTAGAGATGTTTCACACAAAACCTCAAGGGACACCCAAGTCAACTTCACCTGTTCCTAGTTCACCCTTCTAGTTAACGAACGAGGCTCTGGCTCCTCACCAACCCGCATTGGGCTAGCGTGATGGGAAACGACCCAAATCTTCGAACTATTGGGGGAGGCCTATGTCCGGCTGTGGATGTATATAGATCGATAAAGATTTTTTATTATAACGAGTGCTATATTATATATACGGGTCAATCCTTGACCACGATCCCTCCTGGTGTTTAGTGATTATATGGTCTATGGTAGTAAAGCGCATCAACACAATAAGTGCCTTCCATTCTTTTCTTGAAGACGCCCACATCGTATGTGGACGGGAACACTAACGCCGGCAAGCTGTTCCAGTCCTTTGCTGTTATAACTGTCACAATAGCTAAGTATGTTGCCCTGTAGCACGAAGGTCTCTAGTTTGCCTCTGGGACCACACAATGTGAAGATTTTCTAGTAGTCGGAATTTTCAAACCTGCCACCTGTCTGGCTGGATACCTTTCCCATGTTATAAATGTGCCGCAACGACAGCATTCTTGTGTACTAGGTTCATCGTCCACAGCTTCATTGTCACTTAACACTATTTGAAATCGAAGTGAAGTGTTACTCATATATTTGTTTTGGGAGATGGTTTGCGTGATATTTTTTATGGACTGTATAATTTTATTTATACATAAAAGGAGAAGTAGCGATTAAGAAAATACCGCGAAAACAACTCCTCAATACATGTGCTTTTTAGATATTTGCAAATCGTAGTAGTTTTTTTGCTCCTTTTTAATGTCGGGAATGTCCTTTACTACTTTATGGTAAATCCGTATTCATATTACATCGCGTCTCCGTCGGCGACGGGTTTAAGGTGCGCCAATCCAATTCAACCTTTACCGCATCACGATAGAGGTTATCCGATTGAGAAACGGATTTACTTTCTACGGCTTACTCTAATAAGTACCGAGTTAGGGACCTCAGCTTTTCGAAATTAGGTCTCGAGTTAACGCTAAAAAATAGAATTTCTTAGAATGGTTGTTACATTCAATTCATTTAAGTTAAGTTACAACTTAATTTTAATTAAACAGAATAATATTTATAATTTGTTTACAAAGTTATAGAGAAACCGATTTTAAATTTGCTTTTGAAATGAATATTGGCAAATACCTCTTAATGCCAGGCTTTGAGTAAAAAGGGAAGAGCTATTTATGGAGTTGTTTTCTTTGTAGATCGATGACGGAAAAGACACAAATACAAGCTTCATCAATATTGTTTCTACGAAAACACCATCAAATCTTTAAAATCGGACGGGTACTTTGAGCAAATGATGTCAAGAATTCGGAGTATGCCGAAGTTAACATGGTTGTATGACGTCGAACGAGTTCCTAAAAATGTCGGCATCCAGAGCGGGAAACAAAAAGCACAAAGTAGAAAAACGTGGAGAAATATACTGGAACAGGTACAGGACCACCGGCGGCTGTTCAGATGATGATATAAATCATGTTGTACGTGAGTTTTCTTACTAGCTGTGTGATAACCAGTCCAAAGCTATTGTTATGGATTTTTTTTTGTATTTATATGAATGAAGACGCAATATCAACTGACAACGTTGTTGATCTGTTTAATGAATACATATCGTCATGTGTTACTGCTGATCTAATGTTGTGTGATCCCGAAGGCAATAATAATTTAAATCATGTAGTTGATGTCATATGACAATGATGTTGTTTATTCGTAAGCTTTTATTAACATGTTATTCCCACGAAAAAAATATCTTTAAGGTGTAAAAGTCTTCCAATCATATTGTAGTGTGCGAAATATACACGAAGAAATTACGGTGAGACGGTGATAAGCTCTCGTAACTGCGGTCGAATAACATGCATGAACTCGAAGAGGCGTGGGTCTGATCCCTAATTGACTAGAGGTTTCTTTGAAAAAAAATTAAGGCAACAGACATTCCAGCAGTTACTGATTTCCTAGTTATACACTAACTCGCACTTTCAGGAAAAATGGTTTTATGTAATCTTGTGAATAAATGGCCTGCGTCTCGATAACATGAATTTTTAAAGGTCTTTGATGTTCTGTAGTGGACCGTTTATCTGCTGATGATGATAATGAAATGGTTATATTTTTGTATCTAATCATTATTTATTATTAATTCTAAATGCAGGAAAATAGGCTTGTCTCTTAAAGGCAAGACAAAAGTCGGATGAGTTTTCATTAACACAAAATTTGTGGAGCCTATGTTACAAAAGTAAACTACTGGCTGGGATATTTAGGTGAATGTTTGATACCTCCACTTCTTACATTGTTGGAAGGTTGTTTATTGGAGGACCATTGATTTGATATTATTGAAAAGGGGCACAATTCACTTTATAGAGTCGTTAAAGTGAATTGTGCGGAAGTAAACGATGTCCGCATTGCAGGGCCCGATGCGGATGCCAGTAACCCCTACTTGAAATAGTAAACCAAAGAAGAAGAAATTTGTTAATTTTTAAACTGTGAGTCGTTAATGTTTAGTTACCATCGCCTAAAAAGGACAGCAAACTTAGTTGTCTTCTGTTTGTGGTTCGTCTGGCGATCGTCTAGACATCCTCGCTTTTAATGCAAATTATTCTGCTAAACTGTACTTTGCATGCTTTACTATGTTTAAAAAGCTCTTAGTAGGCAGACAAGTTGCTATGGTGACTAAAAGTAACATCTGATGTCAATGTGGAAAGTGAGAGTGAAGTGCTGTGTAAACATTCTTACTAGCGCTTCATTACTATGGGCAGGTGTACCATTTATCGGAGAGTCAACGCCCTGCTCCACTAGTCGTTATAATATTGCAATAAAAAAACTACTAAATAGATGATGAATATTTGCAATAATTGGCAAATCCGAACCAATTAGATCGCGCATTGCGTGTATGAGCATCCATCGTAACTGTACGCGCGGCTTGTTTTATATGTCGAATGAAGAAGATATATAACAATTTGATAATTTAAGTAAACGCGATGTAATCTGTGAGCGTTGTGCGAAACAGGGTCGCGGTATTCAGTGCGAATAGTGCGAGACTATTAATTAGAGCATGATTGAGGCGAGTCGCCATAAAAACTGTTGTTGGGGGAAAACTTATGGTATTCGGTTCCAGTATGATTATCATACATTTTTAACAGATTGATGACAGAGATTCATTTTTCTTGACAATCTGGTGAAAATTGCATACATCACATTGCGCACTTCGCGTCGGAGACGTGAGGTGTTAAGTCACATTACCCCAATAATTTCACTTGCAAAAAACACCTTTCACACCACAATACAGTAATGTTTGCACATTACTATTCGGCGGTAGAAATAAGAGCTGCGGTGGTACCTACCTAGACTGTCACCGACAACGGAGACCTATCACCAGTAATCGCTGATTAACGCTTGACCACCTGATGTGAAGTGTTTAAGTGAAGCGCTACAAATGAGCTATTAAAATAAAAAGGTGGTCACTTCGTTTAAAACTGTTAATTTATTCATGAAAATATATCAATGATTCATTTGTAGAATATTGAC
The DNA here is from genome assembly GCA_018246255.1 of Pachliopta kotzebuea. Classification (NCBI taxonomy): domain Eukaryota; kingdom Metazoa; phylum Arthropoda; class Insecta; order Lepidoptera; family Papilionidae; genus Pachliopta; species Pachliopta kotzebuea. The sequence goes on from DWLS01001795.1 coordinate 15,195, forward strand.
AAATACCGCTGTTAAACAAATGTTATTGTTATTTATAGCACAACACTTTGCTTGCGTTAGCAAGTTCTTCCGAGGACGTTATATATTAACACAAGTGGCCCATACAAAGATTTGATATTTTGTGCACCCACAACTCGGGTACCCGACCACATACCAACAAAATTCCTACGGCTCTGATTTTATCTAAGCGAGATCTGTCTGTATGACAAATTTCAGCACCAGCTCCTACCTCTTGTAGTTCTCGAGATTGAAAATGGTTGACGGACAGACGGACGGACGGACATTGTAGTTTAGATAAGGATCGCCTTGCAAAAAGAAGATAACGATTTTTTCCTCCATTTTATAAGGTACTCGGGCAAGCATTTTGATTTTTAATAATTCACTTTCTGAAGCATATTTACTTTTATAATTATAAGATGGCAGGAGAGTTTTCATTATTAAATTACTAACCAAATGTGGTAATAATTTACTTACCTCATTCTAGAATTTTACTAATATCCGAAAAACATTGTAAGTATTAAATATATTGCCAACCGTATAAAGTTTGCTTTTAATTTTATAGATTATAGTTTATTATACAGTTTACGCTCGTTCGTCTTTAATTCTACATTAAGTCGCTATCTAATATTCCAAAAAGTGCAATGATAATTTTTTTTTATTATTTACGGCAGTTTAAATTAAATATGACAACTGTTGATAGAAGATTCATGAGTTTAAAGTTGATTACAAAATATCATTATTGTCCTTACAAAGATGTTAACATGTTTATCGATTTATTGGAAATATGTTTGTATATGATATTAACTCCATGTGCGTTAATCTATAATACAGGTTCTAACTTTATGTTCTAAAAGTGTTGTCTGTTGAAAGATATCCTTTGGAAAAGTGCTGTGCGTCATACCTAACAACTTAAAGCGCCTTTCTTTATGATCCAAACAAATGTATAAATAGATCGCCTACTAACTTTCAGCTGAACTGTCAACAAGGTGGCATTGTTCCTTTGATTTCAATTGCTCTGTGTTCCTCAAGGGTGCCGGTGCGTTAGAAGTGTCGTTGATCCTAACGAATGGACTCATTGTGATCCAATCGCAGACCCAGTCGGTTTACCAGCAATTATGAGAATAAGCAATTTGGGAGCGATAGTAATCCATATTTACTAACTACTAAGGGTGTAAATTGTCTGCTTTTAAAAATATTAAGTCGTGACATTTGTATTGTTGTATCTGCTGGAGGAAATTTCAAATATTTTTAAATATAATATCTCTAAGTATTTATAAAACTACGTTTTCATAATTACTTAAGAATCTGTAATTAATTGATATAAACTGATATAACTGGACTAAAAATTGTATGTTTCAGCCCTTTTTTTTTAACGCGGGGTATCCTTTTACGGACGTTCCGCCGGTGCCGTGGCTGGACCCGGAGGAATGTGTGGGACTCAGCCTGGGCGGCTCCTATCCACTAAACCTACCGCGAAAACCATCAGCCGTTATGAATGGGATGCCCCGGATCTGTCAGCGACAGGGCAATGTTTCAGCCCTTGCTTAAGTGCGATTTGTCAAGTTTGATCATTTTAGATTGTGTTCGACAAGTTCAAATTCTATAGAAGAGATCCTTTGTTGATTTTGTAGAAAAAAATATCACATATTTCGTGCTGATTAGAAGCCCGTGTACAATGATAATAAAAAATATAGGGCCAACATTTAACCCAAATTGTATACATTCGGAGCACCGAAAAAAGTGAATAAAAAACAGATATACGGCTCCGTAGTAATTACACAGCGACATCAAAGGGCGGCCGTTTACACCGTAACTTAAACAGTTTACGTAGTTGTGTTGTAAGAGATATTGTATGAGATGTTCGCTCGATTTGCAACCGACGGACGTGCGGTGTGATGTACGTCAACACTTTGAACTAGAGATGTGGCAATTATCGATAGATAGATATATCGATAAACTCTTTATCGCTCGCATTATGGTACAGTGAATTAACTTAACTAAACTTATAATCCAAGTGTCGGCACGGCCAGCATTCCAGCCAACCCAGAAAGACAGGAGACAAAACATGAATAAATGAGAGCAAGAAACGTTTATAGCATAAATTAAAAAGAAGTGTTTATTTACATACTAAGTAAATATAAGCAATATAACAAATAATGACCATAGTTAACAATATTACTATTTACTCATACTGGTGGTAGGTCTCTGTTGCAGGAGAACGTCTAGGTACCTACCACCGCAGCTCCAATTGCAGTTGACAAATAGTAGTATGCTAACATTACTGTGTTCCTTTTTGAAGGGTACTGTATACTAATGAAATTACTAGGGTAACGAGACTTATAACCTTATGTCTCAAGGCGACGAGTGTAATGCGGTGGTGTGTATACCATCTTAACCAGCGCCGCGTTGTGGGCAAGCGTATCACTTACAATCAAGTGAACGCCTTGCTTGTCTCGTTACCTAGTCGAATAAAAAAAAAATAATATTTTTTTAATATATTATAACAAAATTGCTGTGGATGTTAAGTTTGTAAGGTACGCGATATACTTCTATCTCGAAAAATTACTTCGGTCCCCTGTGAGCATATTTCGGTAGAAGAATATTTTCGTGAATATATGATATCTAGCAGGCGGTGGAAAAAGTCTTTATTCTCTTCCTGTTAGAAGCCTGAATTCCCCGTAGAGAGGATATTATATTTTTGAAAAGGACTGTTAATAACAGCATCCCTGTATTTTAGGATATCAAGGTATAAGAGCCTAAGTATTCTGGACCAGCATGCTTTATTAGTCACGGTCTTTGTCACTAAACTCTATAGAGAATTAAAATCAATTGTTACCACATAGTAGAAGAAAAAAAATTGTATAATATGTGTAATGTATAAAAATATATTAAAATCATAATATTTTTAGTAGATAGATAGATAGACAGACTGTTTATTGTTCCACAAAAAACACACACATACATATACATGAACAAACAAAAGATTAAATATACAAATACAAACATATACAAAGATTTTAAGACTAAATACGGATAACAATTAAATACATTACAAAAACTTAGTTTATTTAGTTAATTCAATAGCAGGGTAAATACACTCTTCATACACAATTACATGGATGATTATGTAATTAATTACGACTATTATTTTACTTACTGTTGTAAATAAAGTCGAGGTTAACTTCTCTTTACATATATATATAAGGATGTAAGTAATATTGATCTAAAAGGAGAAAAAAAGATGTAAAAATAAAAGGTTATTTTCCGAATTACATCCAGGTTGTCTGGATTTATTTCTGATTTAACAAATTTCTGCAGATTAAATGTGGGAATTTCAAACTGGAAAACTTAAGTCGAACCTTTGTCTTAAAATATAACTGGTAAGTTATGTACAGATATTAGCTGCACCATAGAAGCAATTCATAGTTTGTATTTAATATAAAAATCGATATTAACTTCTTTTTTTTATAAAAAAAAATCTACGGCAGTCAAGTAAAGGTGATTGACCGAAGCCGAGTAAATTTCACGCTCCTAAGAACGTGTGAAAGGGCATTAAGTCGTTACGCGTAACATTATGTTGTGTCGTAACGCACGTTGTTCCGTTTTATGTGCACTGTAAGTATATCAAAGATATGATGATGGTCAATGTTACTGGTGGTAGTTCTCCGTTGCCGTTTACTATTCAGACAGGTATCAACCTGCTCCTATTGCAGACGACAAACATTACTGTGCGAACATTACTGTGTTCCAGTTAGAAGAGTGCTGTAGCTACTGAAATTACTGAAGAGACTTAACACTTAGTCTCAAGCCGACAAGGACAATAAGTTGTAACGTTTCTTGTCGTAACAAGCGCCACATTGTTCAAAGATAAGCGTATCACTTAATATCAGGTGAACATCCTACTTATTTGTTATTTCGTAGAAGAAAAAAGAAAATGTGCTTTTTATAATCATATAGTTTGGATGTAGTTTCTTTACCACCGCAGCTCCTATTGCAGCCGACAAACAGTACTGTGCGAACATTACTGTGTTCCTGTGTATACTGAGTTGTATTTTAGTTAAATTACTGAGATAACGAGACTTGGCGACAAACGCAATGTGATACTCTGTATACTATCTTAATTAGCACCACGTTTGTTATGGCAAGCGTATCACTTAACATCAGGTGAACGCCTTGCACGCCACGTCGGTTCATCGAATAAAATAAAATCTAACTGTACTTGTATGTATTTAGTAATAAATCTTATTAACGCTAGGTCAAGTTGAAATGCTTAAGTTTCACACAAAAAGTTTAACCAGTCAATTACACTCGAACCTTCCTTGGGCCTCTTATAAAGAATCAATTTGTTAATAACCTCGAACTTAATAACTTAATGGACTCCGAACCGGTCGCTAATATTGCTACTTTTATCGTACATAAGTTATAATTTGAACCGGAAATTGTTTATGTTAAATATATGTAAGTAGCGTTTGAAATAGTGCTATTCACATAATTGAATTAATGTTCAATAGCTATGATATAGTGGTTTGGGTTTTGCTCAATTGTGAATAATACATTTGTATTATTACATCTACATGTAATATTCTAATAGCAGATTAATTAGTATAAGTTATTTTTTTAATACTGGTGGAACGTTTCTGTTGCCGGAGTCTAGTTAGGTACTACTGCAGTTTCTATTGCAGAAACATTACTGTTTTCCAGTTTCAAGGATGCTGTATGCTAGTGAAATTACTGGGGTAATGAAACATCATCCTTTGTCTCAAGGCTACGAGCGCAATGTACTGTGTATACCATCTTAACTAGAATCACGTTTTTATGCAAGCGTATTACTTACCATCAGGTGAATGTCTCGCTCTTCTCATCACATAGTCGAATAAAATAATCCGAATATATGGACCGTTTATTTTAAAAGTGGTGTAAGTCCATTTTCTTTTGTTTCGAGAAAATTAAAGGTTACTACTATATTTGTTGATTTAAAAATACAGGCAAATCATATGCAATTTCATTTACCGACCGATTTTAAGTTGTACAAAA
>DWLS01001796.1:0-20221 GCA_018246255.1 Pachliopta kotzebuea
TTCTATTATTATATAAAAATTATAAAAACAAACAACTTATTGTTAACCAAAACAGGTCTCCCACAATAGTCCGCGGAAAAAAACACCCTAAAAAAAAAAAAAAAAAAGTATGTGGTGATTCGTTTAGATCAGGTGTCGGCAACCTTTAAGCTGGAAGTGTCAAAAAATAACAATTTACAAAAAATCATTATTTTTAAACAGCCGCAATTTTTTTTCTTACCAACCAAATTTTTTTTTTATAATTGTCTATTTTCATGAAAAAAATTTTTTTTATATAATACATAAGTTGTTTTTGTCCATTAAAAAAAATGGTGACTCTCGTCAAAGGATTTAATACGATATTTTTGTTTTTTTATAAAACAAAATTTGTGTGTGGAGCCAAAGAGTTTAAGGTTCACATCTAAAAAGCCGTAGACGTAAAGTATTAAGTCTTGTTACTTCAGTAATTTTAATAGCATTACTTTCAAACCGGAACACAGTAATGTTTGCACATTACTATCAGGCAGTAGAAATAGGAGCTGCGATACCTACAAGTACAGTAGTCTAATTTTGTCAATAGTAGAAGTCAAGTGAATTGAAATCCTTTGTTATTACTATAACAAATATATCATAGAGTTAAGTAACAGGTGATAATTAGCATATATTTTTCGGATTATTATATACGAGATAATATGTAATGTTTGATTATATATTAAGGTTGGATTTCTCGTATAAAAGTTTCAAACTTTTGTGTGTTTTGCGTTTGGGCCATCTGTCGAGACGAGGGTACACGACAGCCTCCGCAGAAACTAACAAATAGCAAAGAACTTTTCTCCTATTTGTTAGTACAATAACATTTGCTTAGATTGATATTATTTTACTTATACACAGTCATCTTAGGGATGTGACGGTTCCCATAACAACAAACCACGCGATTTGATACATGGCTTAAAGGACGTGGTATAAGTTGGTGTTATACTAACTGCATTGAAAAATTTATTGGTGCAGGATTCGAGCCCGGTAGTTTTGGAGGCTGGCGTTTGATCCACTAGGCTATCACGAATTTATTACGGGTGTAAGTACTGTTTGCAGTCTCTTAATCAACAAACTATGCTCTGGCTTTTCACCAACCCGTATTGGGTCAGCGTTGAAGGATATGGTCCAAATCCCACAACATCGTAAGAGGCCTGTAACGAGCGGATGCGGGAACGATAACAAAATATGCTGACGATACAGCTGTTATGGCTAGTCACAGGGATCCCAAAATTAGATCCGAAATGCTCCAGCATGGACTGAACAAAGCAGATGAATAGCTTAAAAATTGGAGAATAAAAGCCAGAGTTTCAAAGTCGGTCCAGGTGACATTTACACTGCGCTAGGAAATCTGCTGAATGTGATATCGTCAAATATTTAGGCATCAGACTGAATAAAAAAATTCACATGGGAATTCCTATATATTAGCCAAAAAGGATCAGCTAAATATTCAATACCGAAATCTTCACTAGGTAAAACCCAGGTGGTCATCCTCAGTGCATTGCGGAAGTCCCCGGGATCTACGGAACTCACCAGTGCCTAGATGCACTGCTGTTGAGCATATCCCGGGAGAGCTATTGCCTGGCTCATTTAATATACAGTGAAGGCCTCCACCCTCAAAGCCCTTGAACCTGAACAACCTTTCAGTCGCCTTCTACAACAGGCAGGGCTTACCTTATTCCTATTCTTGATAGCTGAACACTACAGGGCTGCTGTGATAAAGACCTCCCGTCAGTATTAACTAGTATTTTTAACTCAATAAAAATTCTAGTTTATTTACTGAATTATCATACATATTAAAACAAGTAAATATTACATATAAATTCAGTTCTTTTAAACTAACTTAACATATACATAATTAACTTTGAATAAGTTATAATTCACTCAAGCACAGACAATAGAATGTGTATGTAAAGTTCAGAGACAATTGTACACTAGTGGAAGAAGCTTAGACATTGTTACAGCGGCATATAAACTGTTTTATGTTGTAATCTTTTGTGTAACTATACAAAAAGGATCTACTGTTCACTTTTATATAGTTAAATATCTATTTTTTTAAATATATCTTTATTTTAATCCTTTATACTATTCTATATAATGAAGATATAAACAATCAATCACTACGGCCATAATCCTATAGTATAGTTAAATTTAATAGGTTTACTGGTTGTAGGTCTCTCTTCGAAGACTGTTTAGGTCAAATTCTTTTTCTACCGCCAATTAGTAATGTGTAAACATTACTGTGTTCCAGTTTAAAGTGAGCTGTGTGATGGCAAAATTACTGGAGTCACGATACTTAATATCTTAAGGCGAAGAGTGCAATGTGGTGCTTTGTATAGTATCTTAACCAGTGTTGCGATAAAGCAAGAAGATATCTTACCATCAGGTAAACGCCTTTCTCATCACATCGAAGAAAAAAAAAATTAAAACAATGTTAACTGATAATGAGACTAGAAGAAAGCTTTATCAACAGCTTTCCTAAGCTAGAACACTCTGGCTTACACATAATTTGACAAGGTGAATAATGTAATGTATATCTATATATATAATAGATTCGAAGCAGTGGACTCTATGTTAAAAAAGCTGTTAACCTCTGTTTCATAGGGGCAACTGCATATATTGAACAAACGACATACTCGTATACATGTAGCTCAAGTGAGAAGTTTTAGCGTTAACTTTACAGGGATGGTTCTGAGTTTGTGGCCATGAAATATGAGGTACATGAGCATTATTAAATTATGTATATACTTAATTACTTAAGTCTTTATGAGAGATTGCAACTAACTTTTAACCTGTATGAATATTTGCTAAGTTTTCTGCAATTTGTTATAGGAATCTTTTCGGGGAGTTGATGAATGAAATATCTAAGTTTAAATCATGGTTTACTAAAACTTTATGTTTACAATTATGAATAACTTATAATGAACTAATCATATTATTAGTTGGTATTGTATGTATTTATTGTTTAATGAATATAAATATTTATTTATATAGTATGGTATATATAATTACAGACATATTAAATGTGTTCAAGTTTCAACTCTATCGATTCTCCTACCACAGCATCTCTTAATCCCTTGGTCGATTGGTAGAAAACTACCACAGGTATTAAGTCTGCCTATTGAAAATGTTTAGTTTATATTAATTTTGACGCTGTCTTTATCAGTTTCCGTTACTTACCAATAGATGGTGCTGTTTATTAATTAACACGCCTTAGAGAGATTTTTCGTAAATAGTACTTGGTAAGGATGATTATTGTAGTACAACAGTCCTGTCAAAGTGTATGTGAAGTGTAAATAAAGTGTATTGTGCTAGTGTGAGTGTTTTCGTGCCTACATACGTAGTTAAAATGTACAGAACCCTAATTTTATATGTTATAAATAGAGTTTAATAAGTAAAATATGTATATAAGAATAAACTGTTTAATACATTTATTAAGTATTCTGCTAACGAGTTCTCATCTATCTTTTGTTATAAGCAATAAGTGAATGTTTTGCTTGTCCTCGCTTCTATGTATGGACGGGGCACAGTTTCATGGTCCCACAGGGGTCTGTACAAGTCATCCTAAGTCCACTGGACCTCCATCAAGCCATCTATCCCGGCGTTGATTAATTTCACCGTACTTCGCTATCTGCTCCCAGCTGCCGTCGCCGCGGCGGGTATGCAAAAGGACAGTTTCATTAACACGGCTCCCACTACTTTAAACTTGTGAATGTATCGTTTCAGTAATTGAAGCTTGATGAAGATAGTTGACTTATTCAGAATTAACTACAACATAATTAACACTTGATTAATATTAAACACTTAACTGTTCAACTTGGTTCGGTTAGTAAACATTTCTGTTTATCAAAAAGTTCTTTCAAACAATTCTAACAGTGTACATTTATATAAATATATATAATAAATACATTAATATATACATTTGTATAAATTAATGTATTTATTATATATATTTTCTATCATATATAAACGAATATTACAAATAGTAGTAAGTTAGTTAAACAAATACATTTTTCATAATAAAATCATATGAAATTTACTTAATAAAATTAGCAACGTATTGACGTGACGTGAATAATTTAGTAATTTTCTATATAAGATAGATTATTTTTTTACAAATATTGTCTAAAATATGACTCTAGTTAAAGATTCGAAACAATACAACAAGGGTGGGAGAGAAAGAGAGTACCATTTCCTCATTCAAGGTCGGCAACACTAACTATCCCGCGGGTGTTGTGACTGTCAATGGGCATCAGTAATCATGTGTACTTTTCGGACCCCATTTCTCTTTTAAAAAAAAATTATGTATATTAACCGGAATACAGTAATGATGGTTCTACAGAAAGGGGTTGATACACAGAACATACAACAGAAACCTATGGATATGTTGTACTGGTAAAGCTCTTTATATGACCTTAATATTTAGTGAGCAGTTGTGGTACTTTACAGTGTTAGCCTGTAGGTTCGTCCTATCAAGAATAGGAGTAAGGTAAGCCCTGCCTGTAGTAGAAAGAGACTGAAAGGGTGTTCAGTTCACGGGCTTTGGTGGTGGGGGTCCTCACTGTACATTGAGTGAGTCTGGAGCGGACAAGTACGAAGTGGTCTCGTATTTTGTCGCAGCATACTGTCTATGCTGTGGAGGGCAACAACTCTCCCTCGATATGCTCAGCAGTGTACGGAGGCATCGGTGAGTTCCATAGAAGATTCTGGAGTCATCTACAATGGTCTGAGGATGACCACCTATGGGTTTTTAGTGGGTATAAATCATACATAACCCTGATTTTGTCCCCAGAAGCAGAGTATCTTTTGAAGATTTTTCAGTGTCAAAAAATATACTATACAGTGTAATTTAAAAGTATAATCCCAGTAATAAATGAAAGTTAACATTAAGTAAAAGCTTAAAGGCTCGCGTTGCTGAGTTAATTTCGTACTCAAAATTAAGTTTTTAGTGTAAAACTGGCTCAGTAGGGTTTAAGTTAAGCCTTGCGCTGCACGCTAAAGAAAACACGCACTGCTGTTGGCAGATAGAAAAAAAAGATAATACCAGTTGATTGTTGGAGCAGAGCTGGTAATTTGCGAGCTGTTACCGAGGAATTGTATTTTACAGAGAATTGTTTTCCCAATTATTTTTGGTATAAACGAAAGGTTTTTGGTATATACGTATTTAAGAATTCTCTTCATCACCCAAAGTAGACTGGAAGATAATCTCAAAGGCATTAAGTCAACTTTTATACCACTAAGTTAACAAATAAGCAAACGGCCTTCCTGATGGTAAGTAGTCGCCGTAGCCTATAAGCATCATTCTATCTCTCTTGGGCAAACCTCGGCAAGGAGTTCATTCCATAACTTCCATTTTGACACGATGTCTATAAATAAATGAGTCAACTGCTGGATATGAGCCTTGTCCTACACCAGAGGTATTTAGCCGTCTCCCGCTGACCCAATACAGGTTGGTAGAGAGCCAAAGCCTCGTTTGTTGATTAGTGGTCCAAGAAGTCCTACACAACAACTCACGGGACTCAATCCAACCTCACCTACACGAGTAGGTTGCAAATGAAGTGAGCGTCACTCCGCATAATGAGAACTGGGAAATTATCATATCCATTAAAACTCCAACGAAAATCCTCGTAAATCGATTATGATTTCGGATAAACGTGTATTAATGTTACCGGTGATTTTTAAGTTTTTAAGTGATATCGGTCTCAAAGGTATTTTCGAGAGTAAATTTTAAACCTGTTAAATATGAACGTTACTTAATAACATTTATTCAATATCATGAAGCAATGAAACGAGTGATACATTCACCTGATGATAAGTAATAGACACAGCGATAACTAAACGCACTATCACATTGTGCTCATGGCTTTGTGATATAAATTGTTAGATCTCGTTACATCAGTAATTTTTGAGACGGAATCATCATCAAAATCCTTACCAGTAAAAGACATTTTAGGATGTTTTAATTGATTTCAAAACATTTATGATCTTTCAATGATAGCATCCTATTGTCTTTGACAGATTATTTTAAAAAGGGGAGTGTAAGGGGTCTCACCCAACAACTGACAGACCCATGCCTACTCATTTGCTTGTAGTTCAACCTGCTAAACAACAAACAAGGCTTTAGCTTCTCACTAACCAGCATTGGGCCAGTGTGATGGGAGACGGCTAAAATCTCTCCTAATGGGAGAGGTTTATATCCAGCAGTGGACGTCTATCGGTTGTTGATGATAAAATAATTAATATGATTGTAAATTGATGTATATAAGCTTTACTTGTCGTAGGTCTCTGTTGCTACAGACCGTCTAGGTAGGTACCACCGCAGCTCCTATTCCTACCGCCAAACAGTAATGTACAAACATTACTCTGTTCCGGTTTGAAAGGGTATGCTAGTGAAATTACTGGGATTAACGAGACTTAACACCTAACATCTAAAGGCGAGTAGAATGTGGTGCTGTGTGTACCATCTTAACCAGCGACTTGTTCAATTCATTATTTAGTCGCATAGAAAATAAGTCACAGTCTTTATTATTTTTATAACTAAATACTTATATAAATATAGAACATCAGAGATATCGCTGTTACCTTGAAACATAAGGTGTTGATTTACCTTACCACAGTAATTACAGTTGTAGAAGCTTCACTGGTGGTACGTCTCTTTTGCCGACGACCGTCTAGGTAGGTACCATCGCAGCTCCTATTCCTACCGACAAATAGAAATGTACAAATATTACTGTGTTCCGGTTTGAAGGGTATGCTAGTGAAATTACTGGAGTAACGAAACAACACCTTATGCTTCAAGGTATACCGTGTTAGCGAATCATTAATTATAACGTGAACTCCTTGCTCGTATTGTCGAATAAAAAACATGATAAAGTTGAGTTGTTTAAAAAACCGTCTGTTGGTAATATTTGGTTGTTGTCCAATAAAAACCTTTAACACGGTAGAATACATTTTAATAAACAACATTTCTTTAAGTGCCGACAATAGAGTAACTTTTAAGGGCATTGTACCCCAGTGAAAGAAAGTTAGGACGTTGTGACAATAGCTTACAAGTTGTTTATTGTTAAAATCTTTTGTTGCGCCTTGAAAATAGAATTTTGTTGTGGATATTTAGTTCGCTGAGTTAGAAGCGGAACATTTGATACAATGAACATCTTTAGAGTAATAACTAAGTCCATATTGGAAAGATTTATTGGTGGAACATAATTTTCGGATTTCAATTAAAAAAGGTTTTATTAAAAAAGAAATATTTAAAAACCAATATCCGGAGTCGTCTCGTTTGATGGTGATGTTTAATTAGGAAATTTAGTTACAAGCCTAGCGTCCGATAGAAGAGGTAATATATCCACTGCTGGACAACGCCTTAATTAACATAAAGATTAACATGAAACAGAATATAAATTAAATAAAAATATTAGTATTCATCATTGATAACTATAGATAGTAGACAGAAATGGAATGATAAAATTAAAAGCATTAAAAGAAAAGAGTGAGTGAAAGAATGAAATAAGATAGATGATATAAAACATAAGAAATAAAAAAAGTTATGAATGAGTCTTGGTTCACTGAGAGAAGGAAAATTCAAAGGAAAGATTAAATTTAAAGTCCTTATATAAGTATATATACCCTAAAAAAATTTGCTTCTTTAACAAATATTCTCCTATCGTACTCTTCTAATGTTGTTCTTTCATCTCTATTTAGTCTGTTTTCTGGAATACGATTCTTGAAATCATTGATTTGTTTTTATCCTGTATACACTTAATGATAAGTGATACGCTTGCCCATAATCAGTTGCTGGTTAAGATGGTACACAGTACCACATTGTACTCGCCTTGAGACGCAAGATGTTAAGTCTCGTAACCCTAGTAATTTCTATAGTATATTTACAGGAACGTAGTAATATTCGCATAGTACCTTTTACCGGCTGCAATAGGAGCTGAATTAGTACCTAGCTAGATGGTTTCCTGCAATAAAGACCTACCACCAGTTCAATCATTGAAATAGTTTTAGGTACATTTTCTATCCTTCTCTTGTTATCCTTCTATTGTAATTCAAGAAACACGGGAACTGAGTGTATCAAATCATCATCATGTTCATCATCATCAGCCAATAAATGATCACTGCTAGATATATCCCTATCCCCAATAGTGTGGGGATTTGGGCAGTCTCCTATCTGGTTCAACGAATTTTGGGGATCTAGAGCCTGATTTGTTACTGGTAAGTGAGGATGGTTTGGGTCCCGTGAGTTGTTGTGTGAGATCCTTTACGCTCCTCGTATACCAAAATTTAATAACAAAGTTCTATAAACAAAGCTTCGGTGATATAAACGTTATAAAACTATACTTATGTGAATTCTCAACAATATCAACATCTAAGATATTTCCGAAAGTCGTGGTTTACTACACATGATGACCACGTCAGTTAGTTCAGTTATGAGAAATTACGACTCAGGAGATGAAGAAGACCTTCCTTCACACTCGGAAGTTATTTATTTAAAAGCTTTATTGATACACGTAAAATTAGTGTCCAATAGGCGGAGTTAATGCCTACAGACATTCTCTACTAGTCAACCTATGAGGTGGGAGATGCTGTCGTAAGTAAAAGTTATATATGGAGCGTATATACTTATGTATACATATACATACAACACGATATGTTCAATGTATTTTATAGGGTAATGCCTGCGGGGTTCATCTTATAATATCTCGTGACTTCTCCAAACGCTGATGACGATCACCGACGGAGATTTTAGTAGGTAAAAATCTCCACATAACCTTCGCCCAGAAATCAAGGAGTCTTTCCAAAGATTTCCCCTTAAAATAACAAGTAATGACGTAAGCAATCAACACTGTTACAGTTTGGGCTAAACCTCGGCGTGTGGAGGCGACGACAGTTGATACACAAGGTGTCTGATCTCATCACTTAAAAGCTTTCGCCGATCGCGAGCTTTTATATATACGGCTTGGGACCAGCCCGCGCAACCACTTTCATTTAGCCCTCAACAAAAGCTCTGATTGAAAATATACCTATACTTTTAAAGGCATTTTATACATTTTATACACTACACATAATTACACATACAATAGTAATGAACAATGTTATGTTAATGTTAATTAAGTACTTTATATCATAGTTGCTTTCTGTGTGTATGTGAAGGTAGACTGTTACAGATTATTACACTCATATAATTGTAAGTTATAGATTTATTTAAGCGAAAACAATTATTGGTTAATCAAAATAAAATTAAAACAATGTATTTATATATATATTTGTTTTTATGTTATATAAATATATATATATATATGAGTGTACAACATTAATAACAACGTTTATATTTACTTATGTATTAATTTCATATATAATTTAGGTATAAATTTACATTGTGTAGCGTTTAGTTAATATATATTGTATAGTGTATTATATGTATTATATTGTATATGTGATTGTTTTAAATCTATGTTTTTTATATATACCTATTGTATATTTTACTACCCATATAGACTTACGCTTCTACTAAGGTTAGCCAGTTGAAAACTCAAAGTGAGTAAAGATCGCTTATACAATTCTACTTCAGTATAATTATTATTTGCTATTACATTAATGTACAGTCTGAAAATAAATAAAATTAAATAAAAATAAATTAATCAAACGAAGAAACTTCATACGAAGTGACGAAACGAGTAAGACATTCATAATATAGTAAGTTATAACATAACCCTGTTTTCTTTTTAATGTTTATACCCATGTGATTAGACAGGTCTTAAAGCTCGTGATATTAGTTATACTAACTACTCATAAATTGAACAATTCATTGGTGCAGACCGGATTCTAACCCGGAACCCCGGAAGACCGTACGAACCATTAGACAATCACGACTAAACGGCGATAGTTAAAATAGTATACACATGACCATTGTACTCGCCTTGTGACGTAAGGTGTTGTCTCGTTATTGTAGTAATTTCACTAAATTATAGCACCCTTTAGTAAACACAGTAATGTTTACACATTACTATTTGGTAGTAGAAATAGGAACTGCGGTGGTACTTACCTAGACGGTTTATAGCAAGAGATCTACCAACGTTATGATGATGTTATTGATCATTGTTATGAATACTCACCATCAGTTGACCGTCTTTCAATAATTACATATACATTGCGACACTTTGCCTCGTTTTATCACATTGCCATTGTCTCCCGGCGATACCGAGTGACATGGCAACACGGAGAATAGCAAATATATTGTTGCCACTTCGGTCACGAGCACTTTAATCCAATTGTGCCGCACGGAGACTACAAATCGGCAGTAAATATTGCGTGTGACGGAAAATGTACTGCACTTATATATACCAAGGAAAAAAAGAGTTATTTCAAGTTTAACGCGTGTATTTTTTAATGTTTATAGCCAACGTTGTCATACATGTCTTAAAGCGCGTGATATTAGTTGTTATACTAACTGAATATAAATTGAAAGATTAATTGGTGTAAGTCGGATTCGAACCCGGTACTAACGGAAAGCCGTTCAAACTACTAGTCTGTCACGGCTTTAAAGTAGGGGGATTGGAGCAGTCTTCAACCACGCTGGTGCGGGTTGGTGGAGAGACCAGAGCCTTGTCTATTGATTAGTATGGTAGAGTAGCAGGTGAGGTTGGTATAGGTCCCGTGAGTTGTTATGTGGGAGCGTTTACACTCCTTATAGAAGATATCATTAGGCGATAGACGTCTTCTTCTGGACACAGGCTTTCCGAAAGATTTGGAGGATTTGTGCCGCACTGGGTCAATGCAAGTTGGTGAGGATCCAGAGCCTCGTTTGTTGATTAACTACACCACGGGAAGGTGAGGTTAGCTTGAGTCCGATGTTGTGGCATCAGCCGATAGAAGTCCACTACTAGATATAGGCTTCCCCGAATAGTGGAGGGATTTAGGCCATCTCCTAATACACTAGCTTAGTACAAATTAGTGGTTAGCCAGAATCATGACTGCTGATTAGCAGGCTGCACCACGAGCAGGTGAGGTTAGCTTAGGTCCATGAGTATGGGAATCCTGATATATTGTAGTAATTCAATCAACATTTTAGTTTGTCTGAGTCATTTGTTGATAGCACTTCAAATAGTAACTATAAAGGAAGTACTTTTGTGTTTCAATATGTTGGTGATTTATGTTTAAATAAGTTACGTAATAAGTAACAAGTGTAGTTCAATACCGTACATACTGTTCGACATATGTTCCGCGATGGTATCACTCCGCTAACGATCTGTTAATTTTCTCTGATAATGTACCACATAACAACGGATGTCTAGTTACGCTCGTAATTAAAGCGCTCATTGAATTCAATTAATTTCATTAACACAACAATTACAATGGTAATCCGTTTATCCGTAACGATTATATGTTAACGTTTATTAAACTGCTGTCTTTTTGATCGGTAAAACCGTTTACTACACTCGCCAAGAGTTAGACTGAACGGCTACAGGGTCTTAATATAGCTTTTATTCAGGTGATAATCAAAATCTGAATCAAAATATTTGAGAAGTAGAAATAATGATTATTAGACTATTTAGAGAAGAACCATTTCATGAAAAGACCTCACCTTTAGTAGGTATTTCGATACTATTGCGTATAAGAATAGAAAAGATTGTTTGTAGTAATCTAGACTACAACCACAGTTACCATTTCTGAAAGACGTTAATTTCTAAATATAATAAATCTTAATTTAACATCTCGTGGCGAGTAAACATGTATAATGTAGTACTTGTGACCTCAATAACACGGTCCTAGTTTATGTAAACATTAATAATGATCATGTTGTTAGTGTCAAAAGTGATGTCTGTTTTAAGACAAATAACTAACTTAACTCTGCTTTATTTTATAAAAAAATTTGCTAAAGTATCAATGTGAATCTGTTTCACAGTGATATTATCAGCAGATAACTTTTAGATACATTTTATATACTTATTACATTTCTGCATCATCTATGATAGACTGGATTATATTGAATTCCGAAATCATGATCATCATCAGGCAATAAATATCCACTGATGGATATAAGCGTTTCTCTATACTAAGCAGATTTGGGCCATGTACTATCTCCTTACTTAATGCGGGTTGGTAAAGTAAGTGATGAGCTGCCTTAGTATGTCCAAATTTTGAGAACAATAATACAGCGGATTCAAATTTATTATAAACAGTAATTTTAAACGCTTAAAAATCAAAAAGTTTTATATAGAAATATGAAGTAAGGAAAATATTAAAAATTTTAACGTTTACATAAAACAGTTTACATAACAAATAATGATAAATAAATATCTGTTTACTGAAACTGAAACTGTTTCAATCTACACAGATAATTAAAAACATACATGCAACCGTTTCAGTGTACTTTTTATGTTGTTAACTTATTGAACATGTTATATTATTAGTTAATAAGTAGTAATAAAGTAGTTAAGCGTATATTACTAATGAGTTTTAACTACAGGGTTGATTAGAGGATGACCGTATTTAAAGAGTAAACCTTTCCTGTATTGTTTTCCCGAAGTAAGGCGTAGACCTCAAAAGAGGGCAATTTTTTCGTTGAGGGGACAATCTGAAACTTTAGTAATATAATTAATTATAGGCATTGGATAAAAATCACAAAGTTTAAAAGGGGCACCTTAAAATTTTTTACTCAAAAGTGGGTCATGGAATCAGGAATGTAGGGGAATACTGGTCTATATCCTTTGTAAATTTTCTTGCTATTAGGTATTGCTATCATAGCCCTGTAGTCTCGGGCTATCAAGAATAGGACTAAGGTAAGCCCTGCCTGTAGTAGAACACTCACCGTACATTGAGTGAACCGGTCGACAAGTACAAAGTTGTCTCGTATTTTGTCGCAGCATACTGTCTATGCTGGAGAGGGCAACAGCTCTCCTCGGGATGTGCTTAGCAGTGCAAAGAGGCACGGTGAGTTCCATAGGAGATTCTGGAGCCTTCTGCAATGCTCTGAGAATGACCACCGAAGGGGTTTTAGTGAATATATCCCACATAACCTCGACTTCCCCACAGAAGGAAAGTATCCTTTGAAGATTTCCTTCGCGACAAAAATAAAAGGTATAGTCAAGTATAAATACATAAGTAAATTATTGCTTCAGGAATGGAAGTAAAAATATATCTTTCATCGAAATCACGTAAGTATTAATCGCGTAATACCGAATGGGACCGGCAGCGACACGGCAAAGCTTTTACCATCGGTCATATAAACCCTCCCCTCCCCATGAAAAATAACCACTCGCCGTGTCAAAGTCACATCAGCCGGAGTGACCAGGAGTGTACGCAACAACCTTCATAAATTATTCAGGATCCTGCCTATACACAGCGTCACTTGATCACATCGAAGGTATTTCCTGTGAGGGTACACTTGGCGTAAATATAACCTACACCCAACTCCTTTACAGAATATCTTAGTGTACCTCAAGGTTCTTCTTTCTAGTACCAGCTGTGGGAAAATAAATTGTACCGTTATGTAGTAAACTAACTAATATTTTGTTGCTTATACCACAACAATTTTGCTTTCATAATACGAATTTGTAACATAGCTGATGATATTACTGAGTTCTGGTAGTATGTCTCTATTACCGGAGATCATCTAGGTAGGTACCACCGCAGCTCATATTTCTACCGCCATATAGTAGTTTGCAAACATTACTGTGTTTCAGTTTTAAAGCACCTTTAAATTCGGAATACATATTTTTTATTTCAAGTGATTTTAAGTTACTTTACTTAGTTTTCTTAATTTAAAAAGTAACTATAGATTAGTGGTCGGTCTCTGTTGCTACAGACCATCTGCGTAGGTACCACCGCAGCTCATATTTCTACCGCCATATAGTAACGTGCAAACATTACTGTGTTTACTGAAGGGTGCTCTTTGCTAGTGAAATTACTGGGGTAACGAGACTTTACTTAGTCTCAAGGCAACTAGCACAATGTGATTCTGTGTGTACCATCTTAACTAGCATCACGTTGCTATGAGCAAGCGTATCACTTACTATCAATTGTTCAAATGATCATCTTAACTCGTGAAAAAAAACTTGGTATAGACGATCAATGAGGAAAGTAACATTAAATTAACATAAATAATATTGGGATTACTTAACATATAATACAGATGTCAATAAAAACAAACATATCTTTAATAAATAGCTTCCTTTATTCTTCTTCTTAGTATTCTAGTACTAACAATTCTCAATACTACTGGAACTAAAACATCAAAATACTAAATCAGCTTCAAAGAGCTGAATTATAATTAATGAAAATACAGGATAATTTAGTCGCCTTTGATCTACCTTACTTTGAATTTAGCCGTTCTTTAAAATTCTACCTGTTTAACAGCGACTAAATAGTTTACGTCGTGATAGCATATTGGTTTGAACGCCGGCCTTCCACTCCGAAAGTATCAGGTTCAAATCCAGCCTACACCAATGAATTCTTCAATTTACGTGCATTTATTATAACAACAATACCACGCGCTCTGATGGTGAAGAACATCGTGAGGAAATTAACATATCTATGTGGTGACCATCCGTCGGACTAGTATGTGGAATGGAGAAGGCAACACCACTACATTATAACTGAGAAGTCGTCGACGTGTCACTAAACAAGATGACGACGACCCTCAGTCATGATGAGATACGAGTTAGAAGAAGAAATAGTTTTCTTCATCAAAGTTAATACGGTATAAGTAACATGTTGTTAAAAATTATGTACATAGAGCTTTTTTATATATATTTCAATTTATATGATTAAATGAAAGCTTATATTGGCAATCAAAAGGTTTTATAAATAGTCAAACTTTTAATTTTATTTTGTAGTATTCTCCTTCGTGTTTTGGGTCCTGTTTTTCTACTTATTTGTTATTATTTCTTTTCTTCCCCTCTTCTCCTATTTTCCCTAACTTGTCTATCCTTTTATTATACATTTTCTCTTTCTATATATCCTTATCTTTCGTCATCTTTCAAACATCGCCTCTCAACCCAGATTTCGCCACATTTTACATTTTAAGTATTTTAACTATTTCTATCTTTTATCTTTTATATTATGTTATATTACTTTTTTATTATTTCAATTAGTCAACCTAATACTCACATGAAAACCTTAATTCTCAATTGCTCTGAAACTTCTTCAATAACTTTTTTTTTTAACAATATCTGTGAGGTTCCTCAGAAGATACCTAGGCCCACCTGCGGACTGCTGCAGGACGGTGATGATAGTAAAAATGAATTAAGCTTTAGTATTGAATCCCATAAACCTTTAATCTGTAACTTATAAGAATCTTATATAAACTTCTGTAGGAACTCACCACACCGTCCTACACAAACACACGTATTTAATATAGCAGAGGAAAGGAAAATATTGGATTTATAGTAAAAGAAATTGATGTATAAGATATATGTAGTTTTTTTTAATTATAATTAGTTTGCTCCACTTCATATTTTGAGTAAGGTTATACTATTTCTATTTAGATTTATTCCTACTTTTCTTTTTCTTTTTCTTAACTTTTCTCTTCTTTCACACTACATTTTTCTATCTTTCAATCTATTGCTACATATTTTTTCTCTCCTTTAGTCATCTCTCATATCAAACTCTCTGAATCTTTACTTTATATGTATTATATTTTCTTCTCTGTTTTCGTCATTTCTTACTACAATTTTAATTTTTATAAAATTCATTCTCAATTTATTATCATCTCATGAAGGTTCGGAAGAAGCAGGGGTTGATGAAAGGGTCTTCGGGTTCGAAGATCTTAAGATGGAGAATATCTCAATAGTGGTAGGTGAACGGAAAATACAAACTGATCTCGTACTAATATGTAATAGTAAGGAGCTTTGCTAAGGTAAGACTGAAGATCAACATCTAATACTGTTGGTAGATCTGATTACCGGAGATCATCTAGGTAGGTAACCGCAGCTCCTATTCCTATCGCCAAATAGTTAATTTTTTTTTACCACAATGAGTCCTCCTCACCTGGTTGTAACTATTCGTTTGCTCAAAACAACCCGCTACTGGTTAAGATGGTATATACTGCAATATTGCGCCCGTAGTCTTAAGTTGTTAAGTATCGTTACATTAGTAATTTCACTAGCATACAACACCATTCAAACTACAACACAGTAATGTTTACATATTACTATTTGGCGGTAGAAATAGTAGCTGCGGTTGTACCTACCTAGACGGTCTGTAGCAATACAAACTTGCTATCAATAGAAAAGGTTGATTTGTTAGTATTCTCTTCAGCTTTCTAATTACATACTAAATGCAAGTGTGTGTGTGAAAGCTCAGAAAGCTTTTCATCTGCTATTCGTAAGTATTTTCTAGTTGGTTTAGGAATGACCCACTCGATCATGCGGGCGGCGAGAATCGATCCTCTCGCCTCTTTACATTCCTCTCGGTAATACCGAATGCCGATGGAACATTGATGAATAGATCCCTCTCTGCACAGATCACGCGTTTAAAAAAAAAAATACACGGTACAATCTCGATGTACGATGTTCCGTGTAGACTTAGTACGAAAAAGGACTACCTTTTTTTTTAATAAAACTTAATCGATATCATGTAATGAAGAAATATATGAAATTAGTACAAGGTGATGAAATAAACAAATCGTAATAAACTTAAAAGGTTCGTTTGTCTTCCTTCAGAGTCGTCAGTCTTGTAGTCTCGGGATATCAAGAATAGGAGTAAAGTAACCCCTGCCAGTAAAAGGAGACTGAAAGGGTGTTAGGGCGGAATTTGATGGTGATGAACCTCACTATATATTAAGTGACCTCGGGGCGGTCAAGTACGAAGTAGTCTCGTATTTATTCGCAGCATACTGTGGGTGTACTCTTCCCATGATTTACTCAGCAGCAGTGCAGGAATGCACCGAAGAGTTCCGTAGGAGACCCTGGAACCTTCCGCAATACACTGAGGATGATGACAAAGGTTTTAAGTTGGTATAACTCACACATAACTAAACATAACTTTATTTCCGCCGCAATATAAAGAGTAAAAAGTTTCAACTAAACATTACTCTGTTTCTAGTTAGAAAGAAAATGTAGCTTTTGAAGTTACTAACGAGATATAACATCTTATGTTGTAAAAACAACGAGCGCAATATGATGCTGTGTATATCATCCTAACTAGAACAACTTTGTTATGAACCAAGGTATCAATTAATAGGTTTGCTTTTAATTAGTAATAAAAATATTATTAAGAACAAACTCTTCACTAATTAGGTCTCATAACGTCCAATGAGGTCATACCTCATAACTTACTTCCGCCCTTAATTTGTAGTTTGAAAATACTTTGTTCCGGTTTATCAGGTGTCGTAGATTTTGTATATTGTATATTTATACAATTATAATTTTTTTTTTATGCTTTAGTATTAGGGTTTTAGTCTGTTCTTTGGTTACATAGAAGAGAACGCTTAAATAAAATCTAGGCATCGTTACTTAATTTTTTGGTGTTTCAATTAAGTTTCTATATAAAAAAACGTATATCAATAAAAACGGTATATTTTCCACTTGATATGAGATTATATATTGATTAATTATTAGATATTGATGAGTATTCCCATTGCAGCGTTTCACTGAATTGTTTTCAGCTCCGCGTAAAATTTGACATATCCGTTAATACAGAGCGGATTGTTTTTGAAAACAAACTTTACGTTCATTTCGTATCGGACAAATTTAATTGCTCGCCTTTTTGATTCGCGTTTTAAATTTTAAAATTTTTTTTTGTAAATTTGCCATTGCCATTGAGGTATTTTTCATATGGTAATTATTTTTATTGCTTTATCGGAATTTATGCAATTATAGTATGAGTAATGGTTCTCTGTTTAGGAACGTTTGGTAGGTTTAAGAGATAGCTCTGTAGAGTCCAACTATGAAGAATAAGAGTAAGATAAGCCCTGTTCTCGGGCTATCAAGAATAGGACTAAGGCAAGCCCTGCCTGTAGTAGATCACTCACTGTACATTAAGTGAACCCTGGCGGATAAGTACGAAGTGTTCTCGTGATTGGTCGCCGCATACTGTCTATGCTGGGGAGAGCAAAAGCTCTCCTCGGGATGTGCTTAGCAGTACAGATAGGCACTGGTGAGTTCCGTAGCACATCCCGGGACCTTCCGCAATGCACTGAGGATGACCACTAAGGTTTTAGTCAATCCTACATAACCCTGACTTCCACCAGAAGCAGGGTACTTAAAGATTTCCCCCGCAACAAAAGGTCTTGGAAGGGAAGCTTATGGCTAGCAGATATCTATCAGCTGATGACAACAATGAATGGTTTTGTTTGCGTCTAAAAAGATTTAGAGGAGCTTTATAGGACTGGCTCTGTGTTATATAAAATGTGAAAGTTATGTTCGGTTAAGTTCTACTAATAACAGTACCACATTTACTCAGTACCTGTAAACAGTAATTTTGTTGCAGTTGATGGTTATACGGTTATCGATACATATATATTTATTTACATATACATAAAATAAATATCTCGTATCTATGCACACTAGTAATTCACCTGAAAATTTTGTTTTACATCCTCTTTACGTACTAAGTGTTGTATTATTTTAAGGATTATATTCTATTAGTATAATTATGTATGATTTCTATTATTTCAATATATGAATAAGTATATATCCTTTTAAAAAATATTATATATTAAAATGTTATATATTAACTTGTAGAAGTTCAATACTTCAAGTTTGTATATAATCTAATTTGTACTAGGATGAACAAATATGTTCATATTTCGCTGTTTTAAACTTATTACTTAATTTTCAAATTTTTTTGTCGTCATTATTTAATTGATTTGTTTAATATTTATAAGTTTATATTATTTAAAAAATATAATCAATCTATGTTTATCTGAAGTAGTTGTAAGTTACTATAATATATTTAATTTGTATATGTGTAGCTCTGTAATAGTCAAATATTTCAAAAACTTTTAGTTACTAAGATATATATGCTATTTGTGTACCTTCTTCTTCTTTCGTCCACTTCATTACTGAAGGTAGTGCTTGTCCTGAAGAGCTGTCAGTGATGCTTTAATTAGCCGCCTCCACAGCGCCCTGTTCTCAGTACATTTCTTAAGCTAATGCCTAACACATCTTGTATCTATAATAATGCGATCCCGTGATCTTTTGCCATCGATTTTTTCATAATACAATCGGTTTCTCCAAATTTTCTGCTTGTCTCCTGGTCGAAAAAGCCCAGGATACGCTGGTGTACCTAATTAAGGATATAACAAAAAATTGTAAAAATACAGCGGATTTTCGACTGAGAGAAGAAGATAGAAGAATGACAAGTGGCCCATAAAAAATTGTGAAACTTTGTGCATCCACAACTCGACAACCCGACCACATACCAACAAAATTCCAACGGCTCTGATCTTATCTAAGCGAGATCTGTCTGTATGAGCTGAAATTTCAGCCTCATAAACATTGTAGTTCTCGAGATTGAAAATTGTTGACAGAAGGTAAAACGGAAGAGAAAAGAAAAGAAAAGAGTTAAATAAAAATAAGGCAATCATAGACCCTTACAAACAAAATGAAGAGAAACGATGAAAAAAAACTAATGATATAAAAAAAAAGGATTACTTATCCATTTTTTTTTAGTAAAACGTACGTGTAGACAATCCGGGTGCGTTATCCAATACATCAATAAACACTAATAGAAGGTCGGAGTGGCCCCGAAACGTCATTATTTAGTTCAATTTGCTGAATTAGCTTGATAAATGTGTTTGAATTACCGTTCCGTTGCGAGGTGCGCGCGCCAGTTGCGGGCGGGCTCAGTGTGTGGAGCTCCGCGGCGGGCGCTGGACGCACTCGCCCGCACGCGCACCGGCCGCGCACAGCGCGCGCTACACACGGACAGTGCTGTTAGTGAAAGCGTACCTTAATAGTGTCGTGTTGTGATACAGTGTTACCGCGACAGGTAAGAAAGTGTTAACACGTAAACAATTATACACTATATCAAATATTACCATTTTGTTTTATTATTTTACTTAATATTGTTCTCTAATTTTTTTATCAAATATTAGCAATTTTCTTAACACTGTTCACTGATTTTTTCATATTATTTACATATTCAATAAACACAAACAATTATACATTATATCAAATATTACCATTTTACTTAATACTGTTCACTGATTTTTTCTTATTATTTACATATTCAATAAACACAAACAATTATACATTATATC
>DWLS01001797.1:0-20219 GCA_018246255.1 Pachliopta kotzebuea
ATATATTACTACCTAGAAATACTATCTCTGTAACTTGTTTTGTTTGTGGTGACTAATAAATATATTTTTATTTTATTATTTTATTTTATTATCATTCGTCGGCTGTTGGATAATCACCACCCCCAATACTCCAATACTGGGGAGATTTAGCCTAATGCTGGAAGGGAGTTATAGCTGCGTTTGTTAACTATTAAACTGCACCACATGCAGGTGAGGTTGGCTTTTTTTTTATTTATATCCACGCGAATTGATACATGTCTTAAAGCACATGATATTAGTTGTTATACTAACTGCATATAAATTGAACAATACATTGGTGCAGGTCGAATTCGAACCCGGTAACTGAGTAGTGGAAGGCTGGAGTTCAAACCATTAGGCTATCACGGCTCGGTGAGGTTAGCTTGGATCCTGTGAGTTATTTGTGGGACCCCGTAAACCCTTGTAACTAATGCTTTATGTATCTATTCGAAATATATAGTATATATGTACGAAATTTGTTTTCCGATCAGCGAACTCTAAACGCTAAAAGCTAAGTTAAATGTATACAAGTCAGTTATATTGTAACGGACACAAACATTGTTCTGTTTATAAAACCGTTAATTTAGAACTATTAACAGGATGGCGGAGTTAACTTTAACTGGTTGACTAAACTGCGACTGTTAAATGTTTGTGCCGCGGGCAGTGGCTGTCAATTTTAGCACCAATT
Source organism: Pachliopta kotzebuea (assembly GCA_018246255.1). NCBI lineage: Eukaryota > Metazoa > Arthropoda > Insecta > Lepidoptera > Papilionidae > Pachliopta > Pachliopta kotzebuea. The sequence goes on from DWLS01001797.1 coordinate 707, forward strand.
TGTACTGTGACAGTAGTGTCATGGCATATTTATGGTGCTCGTATCAATTGAGGAACGTTTGATATACTTTTTTTTTTAATATACTCTTTTATTCCTCGGACTATAGTCGGAGACTATGTTTCTTATAAAATACTTATTTGTTTTTATAATTTTTATCAACTAATCGCAAAAGTCGATAATTGTACGTTGTTACTTGCTAATTATTTTCATTTCTTTTAACATCATCCTGTGTAATCTTTTCCATAAATTTTTAAAGTACTTCTTTAGTATGCGACATTATTATTTCGCTTAGATTTCCTTTACTTATATTCTTGTCCTTTCTCGTCTCTACATCTGTCCTATCCCTTGAATACTTTGTACAATCTATAAGAAGGTGCATGATACTTTCTTCAACGTTAGGATCACAAGCACAAGACGGTACGTACTTGTGTTTAAATTTGTATAGATATTGGCTAAAGCTCCCGCGTCCAGTTAAAGCCTGAACAATTAACGGATTTAACTTCATACTTTTTAACAGTGCATATGCTTCGTTATTGGGAAGAAATGATTTTGTTACCGCTGTATTGCTTTGTATGTATCTATCACTCAAATTGTTACGAGTTTGATATACTGTGAGGTAGTAACATTTTTTATGCGAAACAAACAAGGTGTTCACTTGATGGTAAGTGATACGCTTATGACAATGTTTTCTAGTTAGGATAGTATTTACAGCACCGTATTGCATTCGTCGCCTTGAGTTGATGTTAGTTTCGTTACCTCAGTAATTTCATTAACATACCGCATCCTTCAGTAAACAGTAATATAAGCATAGTCCTGTTTGTCAGCTGTGGTGGTAACAACCTTCTTTATACGACGAAGCGATGAGAAAAGCAAAGCGTTGATGGTAAATGATACGCTTGTTCCATAACAACGTGGTGCTGGTAAAGATAGTATATAAACACCATATTGCGCTCATCACCTTGAAACGTAATGTGTTAAGTCTCGTTACCCCAGTAATATAGCTACAGCACCCTTCAAACAAAAACATAGTAATGTTTGCTTACTTTATTTGGCTACAAAGACCTACAGCCACTTTTATATAAAACCTTTATATATATATAAACTCTTTGTTTCATTTCTTAGTAACATATATTGTGAAAAATTATTAGGAACGGGTTTGAAGGTAGTTGTAATTATTGAAATTAATTCCGAGATCAGATTTAACAATTTGAATATGAAAGAGTCGAGTACAAATCACACTATGTTGTGTATATTTTCTTAAGTGTTTTATCTATATATTAACATAACATAATAATCGCAAATAATAAGAAAACACTAGATAACATAATATAAAGACAGAGATTTATCAACAAGGCTGTGATTGTATCGTTCGTCGCTATGTAATAGAGTACATAACAAGTATTGCCATATTTGAATACTTTTTATGTTATATATCGAAGTATAGCCAATTTCCAAATGCTTTCTATTGTAATGTCCAAAACATTTCGCTGCATCCTCTTCCGCTGCAGTTCCCTGCAATAGTCTCCAACAAAACGTCCAAATTGTCCAATTGTATTTGTAAAAGCTACTTCTGCGGTACACACAAGTTATTCAGTAAATCATTCGTAACAGCGATTCAGAACTTCGATACATTCGGAGGTTCGATAGAAATATACAATTTTTAAGTTCGCGAACTGAAATCTGAATTTAATGATGCTTTTCGAAAAGTCACCTTATCACCCTGTTCATAAGGTATAAAATCGAAGTTGATGACTAAACGTCAAAACTAAATATTGATGAAAATGTAGATGTGTTTGCAATACGGATTTTCGTATTTCACAATATTTGAAAGGCTACTCAAAGAACTCAGTTTGATAACTTTATAGAGTGATTTCGTAAATACTTCATGAATATTTCAATGTACGGTAACAAAGCGATGCGGTCTTTCTGTTACAGTCACCGCGACTTAAAATGATCTACAGGAACCATCGAAGCCTTTACATTGAAAATATTTACATGGTAATAGAGTTATACCATCATTATACCACGGCGATTACTGCAGAAGTATAAGATCTCCCATATAACAATATTCAGAACCCAAGCCAATCGCACCCGCTCCTAGGGCAGCCTGATAATCAACAAACAAGGCTTTGGCTCCTCCCCAACCTGGCCCAAACCAGCGTGATTGGACATGGCTCAAATCCCCCATTATTTAAGATGGCCTATATCCAGAAGTAGACCTCTATCGGCTGATGATAATGATTACTACTAATCTATTTAACTAAACAACATGAAAAGAATGTACTGGTGGTAATGTAGTGAGATAGTAAAGATGATTACGCAGCAATAGATCTGTTCGGTTTAGTTACCACAGTAATATGACGTCACTTCGTACATAGTACGTAGACGATAAAGATTAACGACAGAATTCTACTACAGAATTCTTTTATTTTTGCATCTTTCCCTTGGTTAGTTTGGGCCAAAGCTCGTTTTCGAGTTTTCCTTTATCTCTGATCTTTTTTTATAATTTTAACACTTAATTCATTTTGCTATCTTTCAATCTTCTCTTCCTTTCCACTTCTTATCTCTTACTTTACATGTTTTCTTTCATTCTTGTACGCTCTGCGAGTTAGTTCACATCCGTCTATCGATCCTGCCATCATTCCTTAAATATCATCCCTCACTTCTCCTTCATTATTCATCCTCTTTACTTGTCCAAGTACTCTCTTAATGTTTTATTTAAATTTATTTTTTCCGTCGATATCTTCTGGCAGAACCTCAACGGCGCCCAACGAATGTGATCATCACTAAACATCTACTACGGAATTCGAACTCGAGACATTCTATCCCTGAGTTAATTAAACTATTGACGTATAAATTTGAATACATTGTAATATAAAGAGAGGAGACGAGAGACGGAAAGCTTAGTTAAATTAAACTTCCAAATTTCCCATTAATTTTTAACCGCCCGCCCAATATTCTCGGGCATTAATACCAGTAGAGCATTTTATGGCGATATTACCATAATTAGGCAGACCGGACCCCGGCGCCGGGGAAATGTGGTAATAATTTGCTTCCCGGAAGACCAGCAAATGCTATCGGAATCGAGGAAAGGCGGCGGGCGTTTTAATATTGAATTACTTTGCATAAGGTGTTATAATTCAGCGTGCAATTATGAAAGAAGAAAAAATTAAGTTTATGAGGAACATTTTCTTTTTATTTAAATGACATTGGGGGTGTATAAGGTCCCACATAACAAGTCCAAGAACCCAAGCCAAACGCACTGCGGTGCAGTGCCGGCTGCTGATCAACAGTCGAGGCTTTGCTCCTCCGACCCGCATTAGGCCATCGTGGTGAGAGACGCCTCAAATCCTACCATTATTGGCGGACTTATATCCAGTTGTGGACGTCTATCGGCTGATGATGATGATGATACAATGACGTTAGTTTATAACGAGGATGTTGATGGTGAAGACGACCTATAGTATTCCAGATTTTTATGTTGAAAGATTGTTGGATTCCAAAAACCCATCCATCCAAATTCCTTAATATGTGACTCTGAAATGGAATCAGAAGTCTCCGTATGACAAGTAGAACAGTTAACCACTAAACATTAAAGGTAATTGAGAAATAGTTAAATAACATATAATACACGTAGTAAATATAAAGTCCAAGTAAACATACAAAGTTAAGAGATGACCTTTCGGACGTAGTTCAAACTTTAACTTGAACAGGAAGTTGATCACGGTTCGTAGCTTCTGTGGTTTTCTTTATTTCAAGCATAGTAAGAAGTTACTCGATCCCATGTTAATTTTTTAAATTCTTAATAGCTTGTTTCTAATTTTCTGCGTATCTTTATATAATACTTTGTATATATAATACTTTGTATATTTTTTTATATATCTGAAATTAACATAGTCATGTACAGTCTCTTTTGCTACAGACCGCCTCAGTAGATTCTACCGTAGCTCCTCCTCCGCCAAATAGTAAGGTGTAAACATTAATATGTTCGAAGGGTGTACGCTAGCAATATCACTGAGGTAACGAAATATAACACCTTATGTCTTAAAGCGATGAATGCAATGTGGTGAATATACCATCTTACTTATCATAACGTAAACGCCATGCTCGTCTCGTCGCATAAAAAAGTCTTATGATATCTGATTTCTAATAGATTGTTGTGATAGGCGTATCATTTATTATTACTAGGAGAATATCTTGATCATCTCTATTAGTATACTGTATATTGAAAATCATCATCATTGATGGCCTCCTTCCAGAGATTCTAAAATGTCTAAAATAAAGAGGGTAGGTACTTTCATACCGTGGCTACGAAGGTGTGATGGGAACGTTGATTTGCATCACACAAACCGTCGGTTAAATTATCATAATTTATAATTAATTAGGACAGGTACGGAGTTATTATTGCAAAGTTTGCGTGGGGAAAGCGAAGGGTGGGCGAGTGGGCAGCCCACGTTAATTTGGTCCGTTATCAACACCTTCAAACATTAACTTTATTGGAACAGGTTGTTTTATTCCTTGAACACCTCCGGAGGTGTCCGTTTGGGTGAGGAATGGGATGAGTTTTAATTAACACATTTTAATATCCCACCTACTTTACTTGTTTTAACGGAGAATTAGGTATTAATTGACCATAAAAAGACCTCAATTTACTGTACTGTTTCCTTTAATTAGATTATGTTATAAGAAAGTTTTTGTTTGTCATTAAAATTATTTTTCCAGTAAACAGAGTGTCTTAGACGTGTCAGTCTCTCCTTTCAGATGTGACGTAGATCTAGACTCTAGATAAGCTGTAGTATACATATTAAAAAACGTATCTTCATCGGCTGATAAAAAAATGGATATAGGTTACTTCCAACAGTGGAAAGATTTGGGCTGTTTCTTATCACATTAGTCAAAAGTAAGTTGGAGAGGAGCCAGACCCTCGTTTGATGATTAGTAGGCTAGGCCGCCAGTAGGTGAGAGCTTGGGTTTCGTGAGTTGTTCTTTGGGATCAATTACACCCCCTTAATAAAAAGTATATAGACGTATAAAATGTATTAACCATTCCAACCTTTTTATGTTTTAGGTAAAAAAGTAAGAAATCACTGAGCCGAAAGTTAAAACAAGAACCATAAAATTGTAAAGGTCCACCTTTAAATAACTTTAAAAAGCTTTTACAAAGCCCCTTGTAAGTTGGGATCCCGTAGCGGAATTAATTTATATTGATTTATTTATCACCACTGTAAAGCGGCGCGGCCGCCGGGAAACTCTTGGTGGAAATTTGCGGGGCGACGTTTTCTAATTTTCCACCCACGTTAACTGTCACTGCTTAATGCAAATATATATTGTCAGCGGTATAACGCCCACTGCTGGGCAATTGAAAATGCCAATGAAAAACGAATGCAAATATATTTGAATGTTAATCTATTGACATTTTGGTGGTGATTTGAAAAATTTTATGGCAAGAAAATATTTTAATGTTGGCAGTAGACAATCAAGTAGATAAAGGATCCCACACATCAACTCATGTAGCCCAAGCTAACTTTACCACTTGCTAAATAACAAATGAGGCTCTGGAACCCCATCAACTCGCATTGGGCTGTAAGATCTGATGACACCACCCACTATTAGAGGAAGCCTATATCCAGCAGTGGACGTCTATCGGCATTAGGTACTCCTAAGAACATGGTAAGAAACCAAAGGGCATTAATGTCTCTTCGAATATTGATAGTCATATTGTCCATACATAAAAAATTTAAGTAACAAAATCAAGTAGCTTCTGTTACTACAGCCAAATAGTTATATGCAAACATTACTGTGTTCCGGTTTAAAATGTAGCTAGTGAAATTACTGGGGTAACAACTTGTGTCGCCAGGCGAGTGTAATATGGTGTTGTGTATACCATCTCAACCATTTTGTTATGGGAAAGCGTATCACTTACCATCAGGTGAACGCCTTGTGTGTCTTATCACCACATCGAGTAAAGAAACTTAAGAACTGTAAGTAACAAATTAAGATCTTCCACATCAGGTATATTATATTCAAGCTATATACTTCAGTACTCATTCTTAACTGCGCTGACGACGACAGTCAGCGTTAGACTACCTGCTAGTGATACTAAACCAACAATGTAGACCAGTGATTCCCAAAGTGGTCTATGTCAACCCCTAGGGGTCTATGACAACCTACAAGGGGTCTACGTCAGCGAAAAATAATTGTGGGGTCTATGAAATGAAGTAATGGATCTCAACACATCCTTCTCACTAAAAATAATGACTTGTTACTTATGTTATTTTATTTATAGTTTATTTTAAGTTTATTTAATGTTACGTATATTTTACATAACAGATACAAAATTTTATTTTGAGTAGTTTCAATTTAAATTCTATTAATAAATGTATAAATTAACATGTGTTTTTACTTTAAGTTTTTAACATTAAACTTCACTACAGAAATTTACAGGAAATCAATATCAGGTAAGTAGGGGTCTACACAACACGGAAACACATGCCAAGGGGTCTACGACACAAAAAAGTTTGGTGAACTCTGATATAGACAGTGTTGCCATCTATCTAATGTGTTGCCAACTTAAAAAGTATACGCTTAAATAATCTTTCAACAGTCATTATATTTATTAACTTGTTCCTATAAGGTGTAGCAGATTTGTGTTTATATCCCTCCTAAATCGAGTTACATATAGCAAATAGGAATTCTTCTTTCATCCGCCAGGGTTACTAGCTAAAGCTGCAGATAAATTCATTTCGCATCCCCCTCCCCCTCTTCCGTTATTTACAATATGTATAACTCGTCCACTTACCTCGGCGCTAAGCCGCCTTAGTACCGCCGCCCAGGCTTGCGCTCGTCCTAAGTTATGACTTAGCGTGTGCTGGCAGCTCGCCTGGCCTAGAGCATGCGGCGAACTCCGTTACTTAACCATGTAACTACATATGAGAATTCTAACCAACTAACCTAAAAAATGGTTAATTATTTTGGTTTAACAATCATCTTTAATATGGTATAACCTGTAACATCAGTAACTTAATTGGTTACAGCGCTTTTAAAGAAAAGCTTATTACAACTTAGGTATACAAAAAGTAATTGAAGACGTAACTATATTTGGGATTAAGACTAGTATTAAATAAAAATGTAAAACTGATTATGAAATGTCTTTAAGACACAAATATAGCAATTACTATAGCTTTGAGTTGTGAAGTTAAGTTAAAAATATGTTGAGGTTGAAGGAATACTTAATGAGCAAAAATGACTATTGTGCTCCGCTATTAATTTTTTAATTATAAAGTTGAGAGAAGTCAAAGGATCTTAATTTTATCTCATAAGAGCAAATGCCGAGGCATCATAAAAGAAACTATGGGCCATTGAGTATGAAAAGAACATTCAATTAATATTCTTAACTAAGCTTCGTCAAGGAAAATTTTATAAAAATGCGATTTTTTTAACAATAATGACCGTTGCTTAGTTGAAGTGAAATTTATTCGTGCGATTGCATTTTACTACAGATCAGTCGGAAATCTTACTAGAGCTTTACTTTGTTCCGGCTGCGAAAGGCGCAGTAGATAGTCAAATACTACGACGTATAATAAAATACCCAAAAAGAGCGCAATGTGGTGCAATCGTCCTAACTAGCGCGTATTGTCTTTTCTTCCTTCTGAATACGAAATTAACTGGTGCTAAGTTCAAATTAAGTTAAAGCTGCTGACAGAAATTAGATGCGTGTAGCCGAAAACCGGACTACGTATTGTTCTTAAGGAGAAGCCTACGTCCAGCAGTGGACTGCTGCTGATGATGAATCTAAGTCCCACTTCTGACGCCAAATAGTAGATTACAATGTGTCCCTGTTGGCTAAGCCAGTGACAGTCCTAAGGTAACGAGACTTGAAATTTACGTCTCAAGTACACGAGCACATATGATGCAGAGTATATAAACTTAACTAGCGTCACAAACTCGCAACGTTTGTCTTATCACTTAAGTTTTACAGAGAGTTCAAAAATGTTATCTCCATAAAATTTTCATGAGCTGAAAATTATACAAACTAAACATATAAAGAATGTTTAAAAAAATATTATCTTTGCCTGAAAATTATACAGAGTACCCTAAAAAACACATCCCGCCTCCATATGCTTATGAATGAAATTATACAAAATTTAATGTATACTGAGTGTTCAAAAATTCGTCGGCCCCAATATCTGTGGGGTCGTGGCAGTATTTAGATTTAGTTATGTAACACGCTGTATAATTATAGCGGAATGAGTGGAGGATGTAGCGCGACTGGATGTGACACCGTTACCAGCTGCTGTTAACTGCGCACTACGGCTACGAAATAAAAGCTCCGCCTCGGCGCACTGAGAGCTTTCGTGCCTTCACTATACTAACATTTAATATGAACCAATTACAATTAACAATCCTTTTTAATCTAAACACTACCTACTCTGCATATACACGGAATGTCTAAATAAATAAAAAATATTATAACTTTTGTAATCCTGACATTTTTTTATTATACTTGACTGAAAAAAGTTTAAATATACACTGCTAAATTATGTACATATATATATGAAACAATACGAGTATAATTCATTTGATTTTTCAACTCAAAAGATCCAGAGTGATTCTGAAGTTAGCTAGATGAATAAAGCAGTGTAAAGCTAATTTATTTTTGCCATCACTGTATTAATATAAAAAATCGATCAAATAGTTTATTTATCATTAAAGCAACACTATCTTTAAGCTGGTTTTATCATAGTTTAATATCTACGAAGATGAACGAGGAGTGTTAGATTCATGTTGACTCCGAACAAGTTGAAGCAAAAAGTTTTAATTGTTTCCCATCCAAATAATAATTAACATATTTCACAGAGCAATCAACTAAAACAATGACTTAACATTAAAATGCGCAACACAAGTTTGTCGTTTAAAATTAAACAATGAATATTAAGTACTCTTGCACCGGATGCAACAGGAATTATGCCGGCGCATTGTGTAAAGTGTTTCCGTTAGTCCGAAACTTTGCTTAACACGGGCATGGCATCGGCTGCAGCGTCCTGAATTTTCATTAAACAGAACCGCGCTCATACATCCCCGGAGACTACGCTCTGCTTCATCTAGTAACTAATTCAAATCATACCGCATTCAGATGCAATGGTATTGGAGCTGGTGGCTGCGGGGACAGCTCGCTGCAGCGGCTCTACGCAAACCTAGATCTTACCGCGTTGACGATACAACTGCAAATTGGAATGCAGCTACAAATAACTAACTTGTTAAATTAATTGAGTCCGGAGAGTCAATATTTTGACCAACAGCTTACGTAGCTCAGTACTTACTAAGTAATCAGGATGTTAGTTCAAAGTAATTTTTTCTAATTCACGTACCTTCATTGTTGTGTTTCATTTGATATGTAAGCTTGAGTATTCTAGTTAACTATCATCCGCAATTTTATTCTTCTTTAATTCAATTTAAGATTTAGGTCAAGTTAGCTCGTAGTCAAAAACATTATTACTGTAACATAAAGGCTATAAATAGAGTGTTCGCATTGTGGAGCCCGGCGCGAACAGTTTGCGGATGCGGCGTATTTATACGTCCGCTGTTTATTAACGTAGCATCATTACGCGTTTAATGCTATAGCGATAAAGAACAATTTGCTATGACGTTAATTTTAGATATTTTTGATGGGCGGACGTAGCGAGCTGCACTGCGTCTTACTGCCTCCCAGTAGATCACATTTTGCGTTGCGCGGAACAGAGTAAGTGTTGGGCCGGAATATTTTCACATAGTCGGAAATCATTTATGATGTGGTGTAACAAATCCGTTGGTAGCACACGCACTGTGTTAACTATTCGGGCTGAATTACAATTAGTGTGATTAATGGGATGTTCAGTCATTCATTACGGAGTGTGTTGTGTAAACACTCTAAATTAAATCAACTCATGAAGAGCGGCTTGAAGATCTGTACAATAATTTATTTTTCTTATCATTAATTAACTGCGGCAAATTCATTCTACCCACGAGCTTCAAATATGTAGTCTTCTAAAAAATGTCCATGTTCGGGTATCTATTTGAACTGTACAATTTAGATTATCACTTGAAGAGTGATGTAGTAATGGCGTAGTAATCATTACCACCATACTACGTATTGCAGCAGTTAAGCAGCGTAACTTGTAACATAGATTTCTTTAAATTGAATCCTTAGTAACCTGAAGTATTCTAGAGAAACTCTGTCTCTATTCTTATTCATTATTAATAGGTATCCATAGCCAGTGGCTCTCTGTTTCTATTTCTACTGCCAAATAGTAAAGTGCAAATATTATTACGTTTCAGTTTGGAGAGTGATGTGTGCTAATGCTTATGTAACAAGGGGACGAGCGCTATACGGTGCTGTATCATTTTAAATAGCGTATCATTTACCAACAGGTAAACGCTTTGCTCGTAAAAAAGTTAGATAGTAAAGTAATACAAAGATTTCGTATTTAATATTTGACTGACTTCTAGTGCATTTTCCGAGAAATTTCCAAACTCCGTTGTTATTAATATTATATTATTCAAACAAGGTTTTCCGGCTACGTCACCTCACTGAGAATATCGAGAAATCACTCGCATCGGAATTCTTGAAGACGTCATTCGTAAAATTCTCCGTTTCCTGCTATGCGGGGGTAGCAAAAATTTTTAAGTCCGGAAGTCGGAATGTATACGTACTGAGAGAAGTTCCCGTCACCCGCATCCGAAGTGCGGACGTAAACCTGAAACGTAAAACTTTACGAACCGCCGCGATCCTGTTATTGGATTTCAAACAAGTTTTGCTTACCGGATGGATCAGCTATGTACTTCCGTTACTGTGTCGGATGCGGAGGTGAAATATAGAATTTTTAAACTTCAGTAAAGCATTTGTTAAGCGTTTTACAATCAGAATACTCTGATTTATCTCTGATTATTTTTTTTAATACAACTATGTCTTAGACAACGTACCTTACAACACTGTACCATATCATGCTCATACAAACCGGAAGGAGGTAACGTTTGTACTGTATTTAGATAGTCTAAAGGATAAGAAATCTACTACTAGTAAAGCTCATGTACAAACTATGATTTTTTAATTATTTTGTATAATATTGCTTTTAGTCATGATTTAAGTATATGAAACTTTAAAAAACTCTGACATCCTGTTGGGTATTAACTACTTACATTAGAGTTTTTTTTGGTAAAGACCTGCGTTGTGAGAGAGTGATGAATCAATTAACTTCGAGTCCAACTGTTGGACTCGAAGTTAATTGATTGGAAAAGGAATTCTTAATTATTTTAAAAACTTACCAATCAATATACTCATTTAATATTATCCGAGCTAATGTTCTAGTGTAAGCGCATTAGGCATTGAACTGGTCCTTTGGCAAAGGATACTACGACCGAAGGAATAAAGCATAAGGAATTGGTAGAATTATGTAGCAGTAACCTTAACTAGTAATGTTATAAACAATTTTTAAAGCGTAACGCCCGAGACACTTTAGTGCTGTTCCGCGATATATCGATGTTCAAGCGCCGAGTTGGCTTATCGCCACGGAACCTCACTCCGGCTAATGCACCCATTCGGCTGAACCATGTTTATCGATATTGCAGTAACTTATTTATCGAGTTGTGTACGTGACTAAGTTTCTCAATGATAACCGCTGAGAGCGGAACGTCTTGGCTAGCGGCTTATCTTATTATAAGGAGGTCTCTAATTCGACATTGGGCCACATATTTCATTTGGTTGGTCGAGCTAACCCTCGCATATAGTAAATCTGTTTGTATAACAGTATTGCTGTGTTCCGTACGTCAATATAAAAACCATAATATCCTAGCACACTCTTCTATCCACGGCTTTATTGTTATTTGAAGAAGTATTAATCAATCGTATATAAAAAATATAAGTTCAAAAGCCAATTTCAACTAGTTTATGGTTCATATTAAGTTAATTCCGAACTCTACGGAAGCCTTATCTTTTATATTGCATTCCAATAATCTATTTTATAAGATAATACTAGATATATATGATAGATAAATATATAATATAATTTATAAAACAATAAATTTCCATAAAGTTTCCATGTAATATCAAATGTGCTTCATATTAACTAGAACTGAAATTGGATATGTAACATCATTTATACAATTGTTTCAGCAATGATTGTTATTCAGTATTAATTCTGGATCAAAATATCATGTTCATAAATATTTTTAAAAGATAACGAGTACATTAAAGCTGCACCATTGTATTGATAAATCAAAATAACTTTTATAACATAAAACATTGATATTACTTGGTAAGGAAAGCGATGGTGTGATTAATTTAGTAAGACGCTATAAAACAGTTAATCTGTAACTTGAAACATTTTATAAGCTTCAGTGTTTTTAAAACTGTACTAGTTAACATATTACTGCTTGATGTAAAGCAGCTCTGATGACAGTTGAAGAGTGATAGTAATCTATGATTAAAATTAATTCTTCGAACTAGTACTTTACTTGGGCGATTAATAATCTTAACTCCCTTCATAAAATATCTAATTCCCAGTAATGGGAATGTGATGATAAAAAATTATGGAGTAAATACCTTATTCATATTAACTATATGCATGAGAACTGACCACTAGTAACAAGTAACAGTAGTTAAAAAGTTATAACAACAATAAATTGTTTTGAATGTTGTTGAAAAAAAAATGGTTTTGGATGGAAATAGATGTGTCAGGAGCGAGCCAAGTAAAATTTATTTCTTTTAATAACAAAATAAGAATACATAACGGCTCGTTATCGCAGACAGTCTCGAGTGTCAAGACTGTCCAAGAATATTGTTGTCGGTGCCAAGATTTACCGTCGCTGGGCTCCCGGGCCGCGGCTCAGCCGGGGAACTCCCCTCGAAGTTCATTTTTCCGCTGGCCACCAGCCAGCCGAACTACAGCCACACATCGGTGATACAAATAAATTCAAATAGATTATTGATCACGCCGCGCACCTCCCACTCGCACATCGTGACTCAACGTCGCAGCGAATGTACCACTTCATATACTCCGACACTCGATATTAAACTTACTACATACACATTTCAAAGGTACTATCAGCTCCTATCGCACATAACAAACAGTACTCTGCAAACATTACTGTATTCCGGTTTCATAGAAAGAAAGGAAAAGAGAAAGAAAATCATTTATTCGGCAAATAGTAACAGAAAAATCTGCAGCCTTGATTTTCAACTGGTGCCAGAACAAAAAACATTATACATTTGTAATATATTTAGAGAGCAATGATGTTTATTTTGTCGTACCAACCAAGATAAAATCGAGCAAATAAATAACAAAGCGATATATACAGTATAAATATAATTTAATACAAATTGAAGGGTGCTGTATGGTAGTGAAATTACTGGAGTAACGAGACTTAACAATTTATGTCTCAAAGCGGTGACGATAATGTGGTGCTGTGTATACCATATTAAACAGCATCACATTGTTATGGGCAAGTGTATCACTTACCATTTTTTTTATTAGTTAAGGGTCAATGCTTGACCACGATCCCACCTGGTGTTAAGTGGTGATGTGGTTTATGATGGTAAAGCGCACTAACCTATTAAGTGCCTATTCACTCTTTTATTGAAGACGTCAGGTGAACGCTTTGCTAGTCTCGTTGCCTCTTCGTTCAACAAAAATGTTTACAGAGCAAAAAAAAGTCACGGTTTTCAATGTAATTGGTGCTGAAAAAACGATGAATGTGAATAAAATTTGATAACTAGAGATTTAACTGAAAGTAAATAAAAAAAGTTATAGCAGAAGTCGTTGATATAATAATCAATAATTTCACGTTATTACTTTTCTCAGCTTTTAGTTTCTTGTAAAGCTGCTGACGTAAGTATATCCTAATTTCATAAATTGAAAAGTCGTGGACTTCGCTGGTGCGAAAAAAGACGCAGAAAAGACGTAATTTAATTTTCAGCTGTAATCACTTTATACAGATTTCATACTTCAATTTGTCGTGCTTACTTTTGCTAAGGTTCTTTTTAATGTTCATTGGTGATGTAGCTCATGAAATTTTTATATTCACGTAGATTTTTCAACAAAAATCAAGTATCATGAGTCTACGAAAATATAGAATTAATAAAATCTGATTTCCGGTTTTAAGTCATAAAAATGTTCATTCCTGAACATCCGCTGCGCGAAATACTATAACGGAGAATAGTTATTTTATAAAAGCGTATTTCTTTCTTAATCTCGTAGACCTGCTACGCCCAGATTGCGCCGTAGCGGTGCGCTGCGACAAAGCCTTCGGTAATTGTTTCGTGGAGCAAAAGAAAAACAATCCCGCGTCGTTCTATTTGCATTCAAAACAAGAAAACTAAGCACCGTATTAAATGATAACGAGGAGCAGTTGCGATTTGCGGTGTGCTACGAGAAAAAACCTCAACCCCGCCTCCCCCTCCGACCCCCTGCACCAATAAACGTAGATAGCGAGTAAAATCGTTAAAAACATCGTTAACCACCACTCCGGCATCTCGTTATTTATGGAAATGATCCCCCGATCCGTGCAGACCGCTACCCGTACAGCGCGCGACAACACAACGCGTTTACACCTCACGACTAATCGTTAATGATTTGAAATAACACTACAAACATTTGTTGTAACCTTACTTCGGTCGAGCCTTGTTAAGTCAAAATGATTTTCATATACGACGACGCAACGTAACAAGCAAGGCGTTCACCTGTTGGTAAGTCACGCTTACACATAACAACGCGGTACTGGTTAGGAAGGTACACACAACACCACACTGCGCTCACTTTTAGAGTTGTACTAAATCTCGTTACTTCAGTAATTTCACTAGCTTACCGCACCCTTTAAACCGGAACAAACTAATGTTTACACATTACTACCTAGACGGTCTGTAGCAACGGAGATCTTCCAGCATTCAGTCGTCAGCAACTTACGGGCAAACATACAAATATTTATATCACTACAAACAGACTGCAACATTAAAGCGTAAAAAGAACACGCTTTAAAATTATTTGCATTTTCGCGGATATTTTTAATTATTTGCATTTTCCCTTTTAATAATATATAGAGACGTAACATCTACGACAATGTATAAAATATTTTAAGTAAGTTTTTCAGTACAGAATGAAGTATCTGAATCTAAATAAATTTGCTTTCATTTTATTACCCAGTTGTGTTTATGTGTATATAATATATAAATGGTTCTTTCTATTCTCATGCTATCGTTAAATCGTATCGTCACAATGTGTAGTCGTGTCGTAAGGTATAAAGTTAGTATACATAATGAGATGCCCCTACAGGCCGCGGTGCTGCGGCGGGCGGGCGACATAATTATGTATCCAAGTTTTTCTTCGTTTTAATCCCGGGGCCGGGAGTGGACCGTCTGAGATGGCCGGCTATCGGGGTTTAATTTGATTGCGTCTCGAGGACCCCAGACGTAAACAGTATTTATAAGCTATGACATAAATGAGTTTCTCCGTTCTTCACATAAACTTCTTTCCATGTTCGACGACGCCTAAACTTGAAGTATCTTTAAATAGTAAAGAATTGTTCCCGTAAAAGTTTAAAAGTATCCAACCACAGAACAATATGTAAATATAAAATCTCAATCTTTTATAAAGATACATATATATATTAAACTTCATGAATGAAATCACAGTTAATGAGTATTAATAAAAATAGATATTAGAGAACAAATGTTCAGCAACAATAGAAATAAACATTGTTAAAGCGTAGAAACAACAAAATTAAAGCTCCTACTGTCGCAGATCTCAAGATATAGAGTTAAACATGAAGCTGTATAAATAACTTAACAAGCACCACTAGTAGGCCTTTATCACAAGGTGAATGTTCTATTTATTACATCTTACTATTGTATAAAAAAAATTAAGCAGAAACAGTAAAAATTTACTGCATATATATGTATCTATGAAAGTTAACCTGCATTGCAGTATCTTTCTATATCTAGACCGAGGTCTTTTGTAATGAGTGCTAGTTTCAATGTTCTCGAAGCTTTTTTCTTTCAATGAAAAGTTTTAATATTAAATTAACCTTAACGAAAGTTTTAATGTTTTTCTGGTGGAAATTACCAGCTGACATGATGTCCTGTACTGTGGGAGATATAATCTTGATGGTGGAGAGATATTAAATAAGTAAATGTAATACAAAAGCTCGGCAGTCTCAGCCCCTGCAATCAACCAGAACTGCAGGATGTCATTAAGTTGGCCGAATCCCAATGTTCCAAAGAAGTACACTCCTCAACTCCTCAAGTGCTGAGGTGGGCGGTAATCACATCCAGCGACTGAATCTTGGCAAACGTTCCGATACTTACAGATCTTGAGAACTGACATTTACTTTAGCAGAACAGTTCGTTGCTTCCTCCGTGATTATCATGTTATTAAATACATAATTAAAAGTGAGTAAAACATCAAAACCTATATACTCTTCAAACAGAAGAAGATAATATTTTTTGGAGTATATTTACTGCGGCTATCTATGGATGAGTATGATGGAAGAAACTAGATGAAGTCACTTGGAAGCTACGAAGAGACAGATTTATGTGTCATACAGATACACGAACACATACTGAGACAGAAAATTCTTATTGGATATCAAGCATTTTACTCTTTTCGTAATCATAATCGTGATTAGTCGATAGACGTTCACTGTTGGACTTAGGCTTTCCCCAACATTGGGAAAATTTAGGTCGTTTTCCACCATGCTAGTCCAATGCAAATTGGTGGGCAGGCAGATCCTTGTTTTTGATTAACAGGTAAGGCTTGGGTTCTGTGAATTCTTGTGTGGGCTCATTTACACCTACCTCTATTTATATTATTAAGATAGTTCATCTAATTTAAAAAAAGGAACTACGATACCAAATATTCTAATTCTTATCATTATCATCACTGTTGGACATATGAATCTTCTAAGGAACTCCACTTAGATACTCCGTTTAAATAGTCTAATATTTATCTTAACTTTTAATTGCTGCTAAATGTTTATTCTAGACAAAATTAGACGGATTCGAACCTACAACTATTTATAAGTAATCAAATAAACCTTGTTATGTACTATCTGAATCTCTATTGCAGAAAATTTGTCAGGTGGCTAATATTCCTATCTCCATATAGTGTACCGAAGCCCCAATAGATTATAGACAATTGTATCACTTACGGTTAAGTAAAACTTCTAGTCTCAGCTTTTTGATTTAAAAAAACCTGCTATTAGTCTATCGCCGTTGTATTTCTAAAAAAATATATTTCTATAAAGCTTTTGATATGCTTGAAGATATTGAAATCTGAACTTCATCACAGAATTAGTTTTAATTCTAACTAAATTGATTCTTTGTACTGAATTCCAATAAGTCTGAATGTCGCCCCTAACTGGTATTGATCATGAATTCTAAATGAATTCAAATATAAATTGTTGTCGGGATTCGGCATCTGAGAAAGTTATTTTAAAAAATCACTTTCGAGAATACCAACAATCAGCTTTTCACTGAAATTGTCAACCAAAGAATACTTTGCGAATTACTGCGAACCCCAACAAGAGAAGGATGAAGACTTATTTGAAGCAGAATAGATTAATTGATCACCTACTAAAAGGACCGATTCGGCTAATTGTTTGTGATGGTTATTTAAACTCTATGTAATATATAAAGATTAAAGAAATTTAAGACTAAGTATTTTTTTATTGAAATTTTGGAGAAAATTCATAGATTATAGATTTATGTTTAATCAAAATAAGAGCCCTAATTGAGACTTCTTCCTAATGTTAAAAAATTAATAAATTAAAATCTATAAAAGCTTACTAGTTGTTCCTATAAGAATAATGAGTAAGTAGAGTAGTTGAGTTAAGGATACTAAGACTGCAAAGATATACACGTTAAATTTATACTAACCCTTCTTACGTGTCGTTAGATAAGGTTACTCTTGCGAAGCTCTTTATTAGTAACTACAAGCGCTGGAAGTCGAAGCTTGTTTCTCGTGTCGTCATATTAAAGCGCGGGTTATCCAAAAGCTCCGGCGCAGCAAAATCGACATAAGGGAATTTTAGAAGCGACTTAATTTTATTCAACAGCGCGTACAATAGCATTGGGTGTGGTTTCCTATACATATTTATTCAGCCGACGCCGGCTGGCCCCAGGCCAAGGGGCGTCAATAGCTTTATTTGCACACAGTTTGCGGAATGCTCCGCTCCAACTTTAAATAGAAACGCCGACTCGACGGTGTGATATTGTAAACACTAAATTCAGTTTTGTCGTGTTTTGATACGAGCAAACAAATTTATAACGGTAAAAGAAATAGGAAATAAATGCATGCGTTCAGTGAAAATTGAAAATTGTTTACGGATCCAACCGCAGAGAGGGTCGAGCTTTGGAATACGCTGTTTAATTTATTCATATGACAAAATGACGTCTCTTTTTCCACTGACAAATTGCTTTTGTCTTTATCCGCCGTCACTGGAGGTAGTACTGGCTTATTTTTATTGTTTAACCCTTGACATCAACCTATATTAATAATTTAAAATAACTATGAATAGTGAGGTGAAACTTTAAATATCATGTGAATGTTTTTATTTTAAATCATCCTCTCCTTGGTTTGAGGGAGCAAAGGCTCCTTTACATATTTTTTTTTATCATTCTATTCCATTCTTTTACTCACTCTCTCGTTCTCCTTTAGATTTACCATTCAATTTCCTTCTTTCATCCATCGCTCTCAATAAGGAAGACCGATTTTCTGTGTTTTAAATTTCCTTCTTATTCTTATCTTTATCTATTTGTATTTTCTTTTACATTTTTCTTAGATTTTGTTAGCGTTAATTACCTCTGGTATTACAAAAAACTAACAGCTTTTGACTACTTAGGTCTTCACTCATCAAAGAGGTGATACTACCTGCGCTAACCTCTCTCTCAATTTCGAACTCCAAATTTATTCTCAGTGATCCAAATATCGGGCAGTTCATTAACAGGTGCATGAAAATGTAACATTCACGTGCTGATTTTCCTTTAGTAAAAATAAAAGCGGAGCTTTTGTAAATCTGCTGTCTTTCGAATGGAGTGCTTCGGATAGTTTATCGGCTGCGAGTACAGGGGCCGCTTGCAGCGATCCCGTGCGATGTCCGGCCATCAGTTTGGGAAGTATCGGGCCGGGCTACAATCAGCCCATTACACCGATGACGTCACAGCTTGAACAGCTTAAGCGGGCAATCGGGGTAGGACGTGAATTTTTCTTCAACGTTTTAAATGACACGACAAAGGAAAGTCAACCAACTATACAGCAGATAAACTCACGATATAAATTTCCCTTAAATATAGCGAATAGGTATTTACTAGGTTAGATTAATTCTATTGCTAAATAGTAATATGAAATTACTGGGGTAACGAGAATTAACACTTTACGTCTCAAGACTACAAGCGCAATGTGGTGCTATATGTGTGCCGAACAAGTACGGGTTCGGGAGCCCGCGGCACAAGGTTCACCGATAATACGTGTGCGTGCGTGTACTTACC